>OZ020514.1:39139157-39407931 GCA_963971425.1 Bryoerythrophyllum caledonicum
AGCAGTGCCGTCATTCTGGTAAACTCTTGCTCTTGATGTACAAATTATTTTTGCAACTCGTCATAAGAGTTTGCCTTGAAACGCATGTCTTCAATGCTTGCCTGAGCCCTTGCTTGATCACACTTTGCTTGCAAGATACCAATAGTCTTCTGATAATTTGTACCTTGTAGCGTGAGTTGCTCCACTTGGGATCTCAAAATGGTGATGGCAGCCACATGCGCCGTTCCTGATCCTTGAGCTAAGTTGTCAAAGATCTCGCCCTTTCTTTGTTCTGACCACTCTTCTCTTGAGCCTGCGCTAACCTCAAAGTAAGTCGTGCAAGTTTTTGGTCTTTTTGTTGGATCTTTCCATTGAGAATCTCCAACCTTCTTTCAAGGAGCTCATCCTCCTCCGCTCTTAATGAAGTGCATTCTTCCTCCTCAGGCTCAGAAATTGCGTCGTTCTCCTCCTCTTTCAACTCCACCAGTTGATGCCTTCTCTTTAGTATCGCTCGTAGTAGCACCTGCGTCTTGGACTACTGGTACTTGAGACTGTTGTTCCATAAATCCCGTAGCCACATGGTATACTTTGCAAAGAACACTCAAGTATCTTGCTTACAATAAGCTTATCGGGTTTTGTATACTCTTGACAAACAGCTCCCTTCTCATGGCCTTCATGAGAACTCCAGCCCAATTGTACTCCTTTCCCTGCCATGCTCTATACATCATGGCCAGCTCCTAATCCTTCATTGCCTTCTGCAAATCGAAAAAGAACCTCTTATTGATGTACTCCAACCACTGATTGATTGGGCCTCTGATACTACCAATGTACCAGCTATCTCCTTTTGGTCTTGCTCTCTCTAGACCAAGTAGTATTGCCACTTCCTCCATGGTTAGAAGTTTGGCCTCGACGATTGGTCCTTCAAAAGGCACGGTGAGTAGTTCACCAATAGCTTCCTCGGTAAATGGTATCTTCACTCCATCCACCATGGCCAAAGATTTCTGTCCATACCGCAAAGCCTTCACAAATTCTGCAACAATAGGTAAATCTCGGACAAAGCTATCTTGCGTGCGGTGAGGTGTGAGCGGTGAACGGTGAGGCATGAGCGGTGAGCGGTGAGCGGTGCGACGTGAGACGTGAGCGGTGGACGGTGAGCGGTAAGAAAAAAATTGATAAGAAGTAATTAAAAAATGTCACTTTTTACTATAAGAAAGTAATTTTTTTACTAGACGAAAGTAACTTTTTTACTATACGAAAGAAATTTTTTTACTATACGATAATAATCAGAGTACAGGAACTGAACAATTATGTTACCAAACATAATCTGAAATAAGGATTCGAAGACGGCCTTATGACCAAAAAAAGAGCAGAACAATTTCACGTAGTTGACCGTGGACCTGTAACAGGGTTTAGGGTCCTTCAAAAAGTGTTTAGGAGCCATATCTGATCGACGGTCCGAGACGACCATAAACTACCTGGGGAACAATGTCAGATACCTAGAAGAATGAGGTCTAGGGTTCAATTCCTTGCTGTAAAATCTTTACGAGATAGCAGGTATTAGGCAATTGCAGCAACGACTGGGGCCCCGGGGAAAAAAATTAGTGAAAAAAAAACAAAAGAAAGGAAAAAAAGTGAGAAAAAAAATTCTGAGGAAAAAAAAATAGAGAGAAAATGAAAAAAAAAAGAAAAAGAAAGTGAAAAAAAAAAGGGAAAAAGTAAATTTAGAAAAAGTGAGAAAAAAATTGTCATATAACATTGAGCGATTCAAGAACGGTTCAAACTCTTGCCAATACAGCGGTGGCCCTATAGTCTCACCGTCTCTTTCATATTATAGGAAATAGGTACAAGGTTTACTTCGTAATATCAATCACTAGGTGCAGCCTTCTTTCTGAAGCAAGACTTCGAGAACACGCTTAATCTCGTTGAAGCTAAAACTTAGGGCGTGCATAAAGACATCCACCTCTGGGTCTAGCTCACAAGCAATGGTGAAAATAAAATAAAGGTGTTTGCAGTAACACCACTCAGGGCGTCTGCCAAAAGACTTGCTCGACATCTCTTTGAAAAAAAGGCAGTCACAACTAGGAAATTGACTGATAGAGATCATGTACTTAGAAACCTTAGATATGGATTTGGACTCAAACGAGAGAATGCAGCCAAAAGCGGGGTCAGGGAGCATAAGAAGGTTACTGACTTTTCCAAGAACAGAAAGCGCAGATGCACAAGTGTTCCGATGACTCGTGGTTGGCGCCTTCGAATTTCGACGGATGTTCTTACCAAATCTCCGCTTTGGATGCTCATCTGAGTTCACTGGAGTTGGAACAAATTTTAAATCAAACAATGCACCATCGTGGGAGAACAACTTCCAGGGAGAGAGCAATATCCGTTCCGCGAGTCGAAAACCGACATTTCCAAGACGTAGAATCTCGGCCTTCGTAAGGGACGTGCCAACTTTCACCACCCAAACATCAGGGACGGCTGGCTTAGAAATAACCCAGTCCCTCTTCGAACCCATAACACAACGATGGATGTCATCGTTACGAAAAAAAAACTGCATTCTCTCCAGCCTTGTCTTCTTATAGTTCTTCATCATGCCACTGTAGGTCGGTGCGGCAGTACTCTTGTTGTTCTGCACAATTCGAGCAGTACACTTCTTCTTCGTACCAGCCTGTTGTGCAAAACAGGCTTTCGCTGATGTCCTAGGAAGCCTTGCAATATGCCAGTTGCTTTCGTCACAGGCAGTCTCCAACACACCCACAATATGGGTTGCCCCTGTAGAAGTTCCCGTTCGAGGGAGACTGGCGGGGATGGCTGGAGCTTCCCCTACTCTTGAATACCCACACTCATCAGTAGTAAGGTCCACAGTAATTCGTGAAGACGCCCTTGTCGTCACCCTGGGACGTGAAACACTGATTTTGTCTGGGCGATGTGAATTGAACTCAGATCCTGGAGGAAGGTCAAGCATCCGTTTCAAGGAGAGGAAGACTTCCTCTACTTCCAAACGTGGAGGGCGAGTGCAAAACTCAGCAGCTCCAGGCATATTACCGAAAGCTTCATGAAGTGCTTTGGAGTTCCCGGAACGTTGAGCAATGCATTGAGCAGCATGAAGTCGAAGCTCTGCCTTCTCAGGCCCTTGCCCTCCACGCTCTCCTTTTGAGAATTGATAGCAAGCCACGACTTGCATGAATGCACGAACCATGTCATCAACAGTCGCAATGTATAAATCATTACCTCGCTTTCCCGACTGCTGCAACCACTTATTGTGGACAGTCTCCGCTAAATTGCAAGATGGCATTTCACCCAATTCAGAATCTGTAAGTTCCTGCAGACAACAATCAAGAAAACTTGGGAGAGGAACTTGTAAAAAAAGAAACAAAAAATGGGGATCGATACCAATTCACAAGAGCAAGACTTGGAAGCTACTCAACGTACAAAAAAGTTCATCCACAATTCAAGGTTGATCGTCGATAAAAGGAAGAAATTGTAAGGCGATATAAAAAAAACAACTCCAGGAAGGTGTGCCGGCAACGGCACACCCATTTTCCCAGCTGGAAGACCTGGGCTGGCTGGTTAAATAAATTGGAAACTGGAATTTGAAGTCAAGGGAAACTTGTAAACTCTATTAATAATTGCTGAGATGAGTGAAAATAATCTCCATAAGGGACAGAAGAGGGCGGATCAGTTGTGAAGGACTCCAAACTAACGCAATGCAATAGCATATTCTGCTGTGTTGCTAGCGGCAGAGAACAATGCACGTCTCACATCAAGCGGTGTCATCGTTGAGGATAGGCGTGACATTACATGCGGAAAAGTTTGCAAAAAACCAGTTAAAGGCTAAAGTAGCACAACCAGTACGTATGCCGTTGGCGGCTCACCCCAAACAAGTGGAACAGGACTCGCTTTCAAGGCTTGGCCGCTAACGGCAGTGCAACAGTGTGCCTCTAATGGCACTGCACGGGTGTGCCGCTGACGGCACTACACGGGTGTGCCGCTGACGGCACTGCAAGGGTGTGCCGCTAACGGCATACCTTCTAAGACAACATGATCCAGACTGCCGTTACAATGGTACCCAAATATGTAAAAAAATGGAAATAGATTAAAAAGAATTCAACGACAATGTAATCAATGTGGCATGAATGATGATGAACATACCGATACCATAAACCCACCCCATTGACGATATCGAAAATGCCAAAAGGCTAGCCATAAATCAAGACGTACGGCACCAGCATCAGATGTTGCGCCCGACGATAACCACCACGCCTTAATCGCCAAGCACTTAGCTTCGGCTTCCTCCATTGTCTTCGCATCTTTGTACAACTTGCATAGCTGACGATGTTGCTCTTGAAGGTTGGCTCTAATGTCAGCCTTTGTGTGCTTTTCAAGGGATTGAGTCCAATGAAAGAGGCACGTTCTCTCCCGATTGTCCATCGATACCGTCGCATCACCGCTCCCATACAGAATGCGAACTGCATTCCATTTGGCCTGTGCGCTATCAGCCATGAATCCCTTGAAAGAAACCGTCGAGATATCGTGTCATGCAACAACTGTATTTAAGTTCTTCCAAAACACTAGCTGAGCTTTGACGTCCTCGGACTGCATGTCACATAGGGCAATCGTCATCACACGGCAGTAGGTTGAATCGTACACATGACAACCCATCATGGTCCATCCCTTAACTCGTTTGACATGGTCAAACATGATCCAGGAATCTTCAAGGTCTCCTCCAGGTTGCATTCGCTTCACCAGATCTACGCCGGTGCCAGGACCAACTTCTGCCATCTTGAAGACGAACACCTTGTCCGAATCGGCGCCTTGCCCCGGAAATCGATTCTCCTGAACAAAAGCCCAATTGCTTGATCCCCGAAGTTTTGTGATGCTATCCATTACACCAAAGCGTCGCAAATATCTATAATTTATAACCTCGTTTCGGATACTAGGCGACGTCATTTGCTTAAATTTCTCCAAGACCGGAACTAGTTCGTCTAAGACAAGTGGCTTCTGTGAAACTCCCTCTGGACACAGCAGAAGCTCACCGAGGAACTCCTTACTTGCTTCTAAAATAATTGCAGAGTTTGTTGCAGATGGGGTGTGCTCCACTTGCTCGGAAATCAACGTCTTCAGCTTTGTGGATGAATCTCGACAGTTGCCTAATTTTACCGGATGCTCATGAGTCCCAATATGGACACATATACGGGACATGGTGTCCTTTCCCAGCACATAGTAAACTTTTGCAGGGCAGGTTGCTAAGCAGATTGGCTGAACTCAGAAAAGTTTGCAGACAACTGTCGAACTAGCAGAAGAAGCCCCACCGACCCTGAAAACTGATGAGGATGTGCCCTCCCATTCGGTCTCTTTAACGTCTGACGCTCTGTTTTTCCACTCTAAGTATTTGCATTGAGGATTGAGACATTGCAAGTGTCCTAAACAAGAAGATGACCTAATGGTAAGATTAGAATCATTCACAATGTGAGTGGTCACGGTTCTTGTCCAAGAATGTCCGTCATGTTTCTTATCCATATCCAAGAGTGACCCAACCTGTGTTGAAGCAATTCCATTCCCAAGGGGTGGAAGCTCGAAAAGAACATCTCGATTGAAAGCTTCTGGAAGGAAGTCAACCTTCTCAACTCTAATGGTACCAAAATCTACCTTTGTTAAAACAGATTTTGATCTGGATCGAGACCGAAGATTACGTAAACACTTGATTGTATTAGAAGATTGGACGTGAATAGGAAACACAGTGGGTTTGGGCCTTGGAGGTAGAAAGGAAGTGGCAGCCGTTTCAGGAGGCATGGCCGGAAGAGACGATTTCCTCTCGAATTCAGAGGGACTAAAACCAAGACTGTCACTATTGGAGTCATCGCTGAGGATGTGAATCAAGTTCTCGACCGATTCTATTTTCACTTTCTACATCAAAGGTGTCACCTGGGTTGCAGTGGTAGACAATTTAGGTGTTAAGGAAATTGAAGGGGAATCCTCAAAAAACTCCTTCGGTCCATTCACTCTGTACTTACCACACCGAAGTGACCAGACTACAACGTTGTCTCGAGTAAAAGATGACTGAGCTATGGTGTGTGTTACCTCTCCGGTACTCTCATCAAATTCCTCTTTCTCAACATTCAAGGCCCCCTCAAGGATATGGAAACGCTGACTTAAGTGAAGAGAACTAACAGTCGCTTTTCCCTCAGATAGGGACGAACGCACAATCCCCGCGGATAACGACGGACCCCGCCTCAAGGTCCGCCAATGAAGCCACTCTATGTATACAACAAACCAGGAAATGAAAAGAATCAGATCGGAACAAGGGGTCCTCCTTGTACTGGCTTGGAGGTGAAGCATGGCATGGTCAAATCCTCATGTGTTCAGAATTAATGCATTTGCTAGAATTACGGCGGTTTGTGCCAAAGAAGATCTCAGGCCGTCAAGTCCGCATTCCTCTGCACCAATTTAGATGGCGGAGATGGAAATTTATGAGTAGCTGTTGCCATTATGATAATTTGGTGTGCAGCAAAATTAGGAATTCGGATTTATGGTCATTACAAATCATAGGATATTAGGAGTATGCTCAACAGAATTGAATTTTTATTGAGACCGTAGTGGAATGGTACACTACATTTATGATTGTGGATTATATAATGATTATGAAGGTGTCATCAAAAAGTTGGGGGCACGACAATGGAGTCTATGTGGTGGTTAGGCAACATTGAGGTGAAGTGAATGAATTTCAAATTGGTAATGCCGGCTCGATGCATTTTTACTGGTTGGAGCTTTCGCCTGCAGGGTGGGGCATAGAGTAATGAGCAGCTAAATTTGTCCAAGTCCTTAGGAGAGTCATCTAGGAATGATAAAGCTTATGTCTATTCAAGCAAAGCACAATATCTGAATCCATTCCACATGGACAAACGAGGTTAGTCTTTGCCAATGAGCCTCAGGACAGTATGAAAAGACGAAAGCAGAAGCTCTATTTTAGTGATCGGAAAACTTTGATGAGAAGCTGAGGCGTGAGAGGAATTGCGATGGGAAAGTCCAAGGATTCTTTCACTGATACTTCAAAGAGATTAGAGTTCGATGGAGTTCAGAGTGGTGTTGAAAGGGAGAGGACTGGGCTACCTGTAATTGTAGAATGCTCCGATAGGAGCCGTCCTTTCCCAAATGATGCAAATCATATTGGTGATGCTGAAATGAGAGAGGGGACCAAATTTAAATCGGAAATGAGGAAAATGACAGCTTACTCAGGTACTTGAGTGGATTGGCCATTCTTGTTTTTGTGAGCGAACTTCAAGATGGACATGTGATAAGAGATTTCTCTTGTGTGAATTAAGTATATGTTGAAGGTAAACTTCATTTAGAGCGAGTTGGCGACTTGAGCACGATTAGAGTCATCTCGTCTGAAGTAGATTATCTCCCTCCAAAGGTCATACTCCGTCATTCTCTGATCCGGACTTACAAGGCATGTTGGAACTATTGTGCGTGAACGTGTACTGAGAATGCGGCGACTGACCTATATCGTGTTAGTATTGAGGACATCAGGCTTAGATAAACGCAGAGCTATGCTGTTTTCTGACCTAGAATAGTTTTGAATTGCAGGAGAGAGCGAAGACCTAGCGGCGGTAGGTCGTTGATGGTGGGAGGGGAGGCAGATTCGGCCGCGCGCTCCACAGGTGATGATCAAATGCATTGTGTGAGGATTGACCTCCCTAGGGTTTCAGTGCTATGGCAGCGCGATCCTCGCAGGGAACGACATAAACCGCGATTCACATGAGATGGTCGATTGTCTTTTGTGTAGGGTCTGACCGCCTTAGGGTTTAGGGAAATGGTCGCGCGATCTTTGTTGCGAATGAAAGTATCCGCGATCCAGTACTAATGTTCGCCTGCATTTTATTTGGATATTTTCTGTTTTAGGGTTTCAGGGTGGCGTTCTTGCAGACTACGTATCGATTGGTGAGAACCCGCAGTATGTTGATGATTTCTGACCTTGACGATGGAGTTGTAGGTGAGAGCAAAGAGCGTGCAGTGGGGGGCGACACCTCGACGAAGATGGACGGCAGCGAGGCAGTGTCGGCGGCGCGATCCACAGGTGAGATGCTAGCTTTGCTTTTGTGAGGTTTGACTGGTTGGGTATGTCAACTCGTTCCGCGTATAGTCTGATGAGATGCTGGCGCGGAAGGTGTGCCGCTGCCGGCACACCATCGGCCAACTCCCTGTCAATGTGGACATGGACTTGGCGGATGCTCTGCCGGTAGCGGCACACCTTCCGAGCTAACTATGCGTGATGGATATTAAGGCTCCGGGGGGACTGAGACGACAAAATTGTAGCATCAGCAAAGTCTGCCAATGTGGACAGACATTGTGGATTTTGTGCCAGCATAGCAAAGCATTGGGAGTCATCGTAGAATTCAGGTGTTTATTTTCCGATCAATCACGCGGTCTGTCCATAAAAATATTGCCAACATTTTTTTGCAATTGTGAGTCTCTTTAGTCTAAGTAGTTGTTAAAGTTGGATTTGATGTGTCCAAACTTTGGTGCTGTGACAAGCTAACGTGTTTATTAATGCCGTGAATCTGTTCACCCCAAACCCCCAACTCAAATCTTAGAGGACTAGATCCTTGTTAAAATTCGGGATACATTATACGTGATGATCTGAGTTGAGCATTCAGATTTCAATATTGATCGCTAGGATTTTATTGCACAATGTCAAAAAAAATTGTCTGTTCTTCGTTCTTTCAGTCTCCACCATGTCATATTATTTTGAGTTTCATTGCGTTGCAGAGAGGCAAAGTCAGTCAGATATTTCCGTTCGAAGAGTCGATCCGGATATCGAAAAAGGGACTCACAATTCATTGAACTCAGGTACTCAACTTTCAGGTGATCTGCAAAAAAAAAAAATTGTCCTCTGATATTACAACTAAGAAATAAGTTTGTGCAAGGAGTTCTCCCGCAGAGGAGTTGAATGAGGATGGGGGAGAAAGTGAGGATGTTGATATTTCAAGATCGGAACGGAAATCCTCAGAACCACTCTCGGCTTCGGATCTGGAGAAGCAGATGGATGATGTGGTTCTGAAAGAAACTGTGAATACATCATCACTTCTTGATGGACTCCGATTTGAGCCAAAGGAGAAATCGAAGATTGACATCCCCTGTGCCACATGATTGGGCTGCCGATCGTTCGACCTTACTTTAAGAACGATGTCATGGGGCTGGGTTCGCACTTTTTGAGGAACGGATACATGGAAGGCTCTGGAGTTTTCTATGTTGAGACTGAGAACCACGAGGGGAAGACTGCTGACGTCTTAGAAGATATTGAGAAGAGTTGGAGTCTATCCTGGATTGCTGCGAATGAGGCGTTCGAGCGGAGGTTGAATTCCGATCCAGACCTGCAAGTCTTCTCAAGAAAGATGTTTCATGTCTGGGATGGCAACCATCGACTCCAGGCCTGGCTTCCAATTATAAACCGAGATCATCGTGATGATCCCAGTTGGCATTTTGTTGTCGAGTCCATTCTGTTGAATGTGAATGGATATGTTCCAGTCCTTCTTTCAGCGTTGCATCAAGTTAACTCGTAAGAATTTGGGGTGTATGTTTAGTATTCTCGCTACTTTAACTTTACCATGAGTCCTAATAGCATATTGATTTGATGTAGGCGAAACCAGAAGTCCTTTGTTACGACGAACCTGGTTCACAAGCTGTACCGCATTCAAGGGATGGCAGGGCAGCCTTTGAGATACTTTGAGAAACTTGTATCCAAAGCCGAAATCAATGCTGCGAAAGCGAAGCAAAACTCCGTGAAGCGGACGTGGTACACGCTGACATTAAAATCCTTGAACAGTGTCCTCTATCAGGTTAGTGTTTGTATTCATAAGCTCATTTGTGAATTCCATGTTTGTTGAGTTATTGAGGACTAGATGATTCGATTTCGGCATTCATTTTCATTCGGATTAGCATAAACGAGTCTGATGTTTGAAACAAATTTTAGTCTGGCATTGTTTAGAAGTGATGAGAAGTGTGTTGAGTAGGGAGTGTGCCGCTGGCGGCACACCCCCTGCGCAGCAAGCTCATTTTGTGAGAGCTCGTTGCGCAGGGGGTGTGCCGCCAGCGGCACACCTCCTCCTAAGCTAATGTGAAAACTTCACTTACCTCTAAACGCGCGCACCGCAGTAATTGATCGCTTGTGGCCTTCAGGACATCATTAATTTTTAGTGTTTGAGCTCTGATTCCCATGTCTTCGACAATTATGATACTCTAGAATCGTGCTGCCAACGACAGAGTTGCTTATCAGATTCGTGTTTGTGTAATGTCGATGCACCATTCTAGTCAGTATTTCGTGATCAGTCTACAATTTTGCTTACAATGTTCTTCAAATATGTCACAGCAAGAGATCGGTGAAGCAGCTGCGGTGGCGCAGCGGAAGTTTGCTGAAAAATTTCCCGATCCTAATGAGTGGACCACAAGTAATGCACACGATTTCGTCTGAAAAGCTGTGGAGAAGATGAAGTTATCCACGCTTTCAGAGCTTCGGAAGCAACTTCCGATTGCTGATCCTAAACACACTCCAGCATTTCTGAGTCAAGTTAAGCTTCATTACGAAGCTCATGAAGACGACGCTGAGATGACTCAAGTGAAGCTCAGCATGCTCGCGACGTCTGCGATAGATCCTGCGATGAAAGTGAAATGGCTTCAGCGTTGGAACAGAGATGGAAACCTTAGAAAATCTCTTAGGTTTCCGAAGTCGAAGTTTCCTCATAGTGATTTTCCTGATTGGCTTCACCGCGCTACTTGGTGGGCTCAGGTATTCTTCGTTCATTATTTGTGACTTCCCAATTTAATGTTTACAATGTCATTCTAATACGATTCATTCCTTTGTCAGCTATCATGCGAAGCAGAGAAGCTGTTGGAGGACTCTCTGTTAGATATTGGCGTTGAAGTTAATTACGACCCTGATGTTGGCAATCCAATCACTCGTATTTCTGACTATATTGAGGAGCTGCGGATTCAATTGTGGGAGACCGCATTTTTCCGAGAGTTTAGTGTGGACAAGGGAGTTCACAAGAACTATGAACCAACGGATCAGTGCGGGTTCCCGTCTACTTTGCGGCGCACCTTATATAGATATTTCAAGTTTATTTTGATGCCGGCGAGGGTTGTGACCCGCAACCCTCCATTCTTTGCATCGTACCTTGATCCCAAAAGCCCATCCACCATGTTATCTGCGGGAATCCAAGCTGATTGGGGTCCTCAACACTGGGAGCTCTGCGGTTGGTATATGGACTGCCCCGTTCAGAAACCGCCTCATTTCGACATATCTCTGCGAGATGGCATTTAGCCCGAGCTGATTGGGGTGGAGTCCAATGTCGAAGCGGCTGCTCAGGCTGCTAGAGCTAAGCGTAAGGGTAAAGTTGTCACTAAGAAGATTCGAGGATCTTCTTCTCGCGACCCTGAGGTTGAAGTCGTTCTTCCATCATCTGTCGCCGCGCCCGACACATTTCCTGCAGCTACTGAGAAATCTCAAGATGTACAACCGACTCAGGAGGTAACGGACTCTCCCTCGCGTCAGCCGTCGAACGTGGTCAAACGGAAGGCATTTCATGACGTCTTTTCTCCTCCGAGCGCTTCTGCTCCGAAGATGGGCATTAGAGTTGAGCTCACTTGTGTCCAGGATATGATGAATGGAGGGAAAGACCATCCGTGCATGATTCGACTTAACAAGTTCTTGCTGAAGGTAAATCAACTTCTTTATAATTCCTTTGTTTATATGCCTTCCGTCTAGTATTTCCTTTCGATTAAATTTATCTGATCTTCGTCGAGTGCCGTTGGCGGCACTCCAATGCCGTTTATTTCAGTTTACAATATGTACTCAGTTCTGTTATACTCCTTGACATCTCTAGCAGAATTCGATGAGCTTCACCCATTGAATGAAATAATCAGTTTCTCACCTTTGTTACTCAATCTAATCATCATCAGGTATTACTGCAGGTGTGTCCTCCCAATTCAAACCCGGCCCGCAGCGCATCATGCCCCCACCGAGGTTTTGATCTCATTCTTGGAGACATCCCGGAAGGCCTGTGGGTACCATCAGTTTTGCCTGATGCAAAGGACATCCCACCGTGGAATGTTTATTCTAAGCAGATTGTTGAGGCCCTTTTTGAGTTTGCTGATTCGTTCCTACATGATCAGGGATGTATTATGGTTATCATTCCAGAGGCTGTGCGGATCCACACCGACGTGAGGTCTTACGCTACTGCATACGATTTCAAGTTACTCCGCGATTGGTGGGGTGTAAACGAATTGCCATTGGCGTTGCCAACTGATCCATCAAAGAAGGTTAGTCACTTAATCATTCACAGTGCTCCATTTTTTATTTCGGTCCAACTAATTACGATATTCTTCCTTGTCTATTCTTTTGCAGACACACCGCTTTCGGATCCTCCTCTACGTGAGGAACGCATTACCATTGGAGTCCTTCACATTCATTGTGAATGCGGAGTTGTCAAAGACAGGTTGGGGAGTAGAAGAGACCGACGTCCTTCTCAATTACAACGACCTCACTACCTAGACCATGCGAGGTAATGTTCCCTGGAGGGCTGGGCGTGAGAAGGGCGTCATTTTCTACCAGATGCTATTCGAGGCAATCACCAAGCCGGGAGCTGTGATATTCGATGCATTTGCTTCTACAGGTATTGCTTTCTCATCTATTATCCTCTCATTTTCTTTATTATTCTATCATTTCAATTTATTTCCTCTCATTTCATTTTGATGTTTTTCCTATCAACAATTCTGATCATTTCTGAGATTCTAGGGAACTCCCTTCACGCGTGTCAAGCTGCTGGTCGGCATTTCGTGGGCTTCGAATCCGATAAGGTTATTTTTTGAGGCGGTGTTGAAGCCTCTTTTCATGCCCAAGCCTCCGCGTTTCAATCCCGTTCTGCCTGCCACCATGGACCTCACCATTGATGAAGATCCCCCACTCCGGAAGATCTCAAAGAGAAATCGATTGAGTAAGTAAGTCTTGTTTTGTATTTTACTTCTATAGTTTCCTAATTCATTCATAATAGTTTGTGTTGTCGCTTTCTGTTTTTAGTTTGATGGTGTTGGCTGCTTCACCGGATCGGGATTTCTTGCTCCGTTCGTATGCCGCCCACGCTGCAAACGAGATGGCAAAGCGTGTTCTTCCCATCTTCTGCTTCCACTTCCTCTAGTTCGGGTTTTAGATTTAACGACTTCCTAGATATTGAGGCTTTAGAAGACTCTGACACTTTCCTTTCATCTTCGGATAATTATTGTAACTCTTCTTCCTAGATACTTTTTGTGCGCACCCTTTTTCTTTGCAACAATTTTCTTGGTGACACATCTCAAAGCATTTTCCCTCGACTCTTATCGTTTCTCCATGTATTTTCAGCTTGTCTTTTTCTGTTGCGGATATGGCCCATTCTTTTCCTCATGACCACTCTTTCTTATATCTCCTGAACGTTCGTATTACGCGTGTATTCTATATCTTTACCTTTCAACTTCACTCTAAATCCATGACAAATCCACTACGAGTGCTTCAACACCCTCAACCATTATTCTTTCACTTCTTCACATCACAACAATTTTCAGTAATGTTTGTTACATTTTCTGCTCGCCTATAATCCCCACAAATCATTTCAGTTCATTATCCGAACTACGTATTAGTAATTTCCCTTCTCAGTTCTGACACTCTACTCTCTACGGACCTTTGCTATCACTCCAATACCCACTTCTTTTAACGGATATCATAGGAGTTTTGCCGGGTGTCATAGGAGTTTTTCCGGGTGTCACCTTATACTCTAATTCTAAGGCCAGTTTTTGGGCTTCCCACAACAGACAACGTCTGCAGATATAGGATTCCCTCTATATTCTTCTTCTTGAATCAGATCTATAAATTTATTACCTTTCTCTTCTCAATAGCAGATTCATTCCTGTATTATAGAAGTTAAGGTCTCCTCCAATTTACTATCAATAACATTTTAGAAGTAAATGCACTTCAAAGTTTTTACCCCTTACCGCTCACCGCTCGCGTCTCACCGCTCACCGCTCACCGCTCACTGCTCGCAAGATAGCATTCCCCGGTAAATCTCCGCTCTTGCAGTTGTGTCTGTCTTTCTGAATGTAGTCCCAAAGACCTGCCTTCTACAGATTTACCATATTCTTGTCCACCGCCATCCTTGCCCCAGGTGGTAGCTCTCTTAAAGGTATGGCCTTACACTGCAAAGGTATATCTTCTGCCATCTCTATATAGCATTCCACATTAGTATATTTTTTATTTTTTTATTTTTTTATTTTTCCTTTTTCTGACGACTAGTCTTCTTCTTTAGTCTTCAGAAAAATTTTCATCATGGATATGTCATACTTTAGCTCCTTTGAACAACTTACAAAGATGATTTGTAATATCTTCTATCAGACCATTGATATCACCAACGCATTTCATTATTTGTACACTCTTTTGAATCTAGTTCATTCCACTTTGACCACACGTATCTCTCTCTTCGTACACATTTGGAGGATACAATTTGTCAGCAGAATAAGAGCAGCTTGTCTTCAACAGCGTAAATCTATATTTCTTTTTCATTTTACATTTTTTTTTCATTTTTTTTAAAGGTTTTTCTTCTTATATTTTTTTATAAGTTTTTTAAGGTCTCGACTACTTGTCCTGAAATCTCTCAACAAGGATAGTCATGAACCTCACTCATACCTAGTTTTTTCTACTCTGAACAACAAAGGGTTGTCATTAGGGTTCTATCATCGGTTTCTTTGAGTTTTTTAAAGACAATTGGTAATATGGTTCTTAACACCTTCAACTCCTCCTCATGACAACTTATGATAGTATTCTTACCTTAGAATCGGTCATGTTTTCTCTCAATAATTTGTCTACTTCACCTTGAGCTCACTCACTTCTTCTTCTTGCTTCAACTCTACCTTCAACTTCTGTTTTACAACTTAGTCATGGCCAGTGACCGCATTGGTACAACTCCATCGACAATTGATATTGGAACAAAGAAAAACCATTAACTTTTCTTCAATTTAGTAATGACAAATTAACCAAATCTCTCGGCAATGGCTAACCTTAATAGTGACACATCTTGACATCTTTACTATCCACGTGTATCTTTCTAATTCTTAAACCACTCATCAACACAATGTGGAAAACAACATTACTTACTAACCTAAAACATTTTACCTAAAACATTTTACCCAACACCTTCTTTTGCACGCAACCAATAAATCACACTCGGCAATGACCACAACAAAGGTATCGTCATACCTCAAGACAATTTGCCAGTGTCTCTCTCTCTTCTCTATTGTTTCTCCACTCGAACGACCAATTATCTCCTCGAGGCTTCTAGTGCTCTCAGCACTCTCTCAACAATTCTCCTCCAACTGCCTTTCAATTCTCTCGACATATACACTCAGTTGATTAGTCTCAAATCTCATTTACACACAATGTATTGTGATGCGCTCACAATTGGTCATTTGTGTAATCTATGCATACCTTCCCTCAAAACTACAGTGCTAGTGCATACTCACCAAGACTAATTGTCATTAGTGACTTCGTGATTGCAAGTTTAGTGGTTGATGCGGAAATGAATAACTTTGGCTTCTTGTGGTCTTGTCTTGATGGATCTGTGGCGTCAGTTTCGACTAATTGTCCTTCACCAACAATCCTCTCAATAATTCCATTAATGCCTAAAGTAGTGGTGATAAGTTCACTCGTCCATTTTTCACTCACTACCCCTTTGCTCTTTTCTTATGATTAATGGTACATTCAAATTTTAATTATTTTTTTAAATTTTTTTCGGGATAATTCTAGAATTTCCAATTCTGTAAATGTTAGTTTATTCAATTTAATTAAATTAGTTATTTAGTATAGTTTCTATAAAAATTCAAAAATTATTGAAAAAATTTCAAAAAAATTCCGTAATATTCTACACAATTTAGTTATCATGCCCTCTACTAATCCAATAACTTGCCATCAAGTTATGTAATGTTTGAGACAGTAGCCATTATAACGTGTATCATGCAAATTGCCGGCAAAATCTTGTAATTCTACCAAACCATTTGGATATGCTTTTAAAAAAATTTAATGACTCAAACCAACGCATTTTAAATTTTCCAGGAAGTTTTTGAAATCGACTATCATTAAGCAACACTAAATCATTATCCCTTAATTGTTTAGGCTGCAATTTGCTACGACAATATGTTTTTCGTTGATTTTGAATAGCAACCTTGTTCAAATAGGCTTGAGCTCTAGTTTCATCTAATTTTTCAAGCATAAATACTGGTTGATTTCAAGATTCCACATCACCCATACGTTCGGCAATTGCCACTCTTAAAGAAGAAACCTCAAATTCAATGGATATAATAGCCTCTTGACCATAGGCAAGTTGAAAAGGTGTAAACTTAGTGGTATCTTTATAAGCACATCGGTATGCCCACAAAGCATCAAAAAGTCTAACATTCCAATCAACATTAGCACCGTGAACCGTTTTGGTTATGATTTTACACAATATTCCATTGGTTTTTTTGGTTTGCCCAATAGCACGAGGATGATAAGGTGAAGACTTTCTATGATTTATGAGATATTTAGTAGTTAATAATTGTATAATTTCATTTAGAAAATGTGTACCTCTATCACTAACAAGTTCTTTAGGGCACCCGAAACGTGTGATTATATTCTCATAAAAAAATTTAGCAACAATATGGGCATCATCGATTTTAGTAGCTAAGGCTTCTGCCCATTTAGTCACATAATCGGTGGCCACTAAAAAAATATCATTTTTGACCATTACGACTTGGGGGTTTAATTGGGGTGAACGGCCACTACGGTCGACCCCCTGGCCGGTTTTGGTTGTCTTGTACAAACAGTACAACGAGTCCATTTTGTATGATATATTGAATCCCAAATATGCCGGCGAATCTGTGTATATTTGGAAAAGTGTGCACGTCGTGCACATGGTATGTTTGTCATATCTTCTAACACCTAACAATTCTTTTTCATTCATATCATTATTGCCAAAAATGTACTCTCTTCTTACTGTTTGTACATTCTTTGTACACTTAATCAATGTTGATACAAAATGTATGCTCTTCGTAGATTTAGTGCTTCAGCCACTTTGATTTTGGGTCTAGGATTGTGGAGAGGTTGACTTGTTTAGAGATGAAGGCAATGTGCTCGACGTTTACGGCAGTGTGCTTAAGGTGTTTTGGATTGTAAGTGGGTTTAGGGGATGAATTGTACAAAGATGATGGCAATGTACATGAGATTGATGGTGGTTTGAGGTGAAGTGTTGACTACGGTAGACTAGTATTTCTTTGTTTTTTAGAGTATATGGTTGTCAGCGTTAAGGCAATGGGAAATAATCGTGTTGTAGATCTACGTGCGGGATCAAAAAGGAAGGGTCCTCGTGCAAGGGCTGAGGAGTACGTTGCATCTAGAGCAAGTCTGAGAGATAAAAAAGCAAACAGACTACAAAGACGTTGGCAACTGCAGAAGGAGAGAGAAAAAGAAGCAAGATTGCTTGCCACTACCTTTGAAAACGGAGAAGAAGGTAGTGAGTTGTCTTCATGCAAAGTATGTCATGTGGTATCGGAGATCGTGAAATTTTTCACGACTAAGATGCAAGCTTGTCCTACCGCATCTTCAAGAGTGAAGATCATGGAGTGTTTTTTGGAGGATGAGTGCATCAGGCCATTCCTTCCAAAGTATTACCCTTATATACAAGATGCAATGGTTCGGTTTCAATTTTTGGAGAACTATCAAAAAGAGTTAGACGTCGTCAAGGGTGTTCAATCAGCAGACAAGCTTGCTAGGAAGGTTGTTCTTCTAGATGCACCTGTATCTTCAGATAAAAAAAACATAAAAGCATTGTCTAGGATTTTAAAGGTGATTCCATATAACTTAAGGGTAGAATCACAACGCAAGAGTACGCGTTTGGGCAACAGGCCTTTTGTATTGGCAAGTCGAAAGAAGAGGCCAGACAAATAGTGGGTGCAGTGTTTTTTGTATGTCTTTTGACTTATCCACTTTTGAACGATTCCTTCCTGGTGGGACTTTCTTGAGTTTCTTCAGTCGACCATTTTACAACGATGTTTTTTTTATACCTTTCAGTACATTATATATCAGTTTTATGCCATTTGTATCAATATTGTTCATAGTTTGATATCTTCTTATAGTTTCTATACTTGTATGCACACGGCATTCTATAACAGATTTGTGGAAGTGCATCATGATGTTGTAATAAAAATGAGAGCATTTGAAAAATTGAAGCCAAATTTTGTTAGAGCCTGTAATGAAAGGAATATATGTTGTTGTCGCTACCATGTTGAGATTGACATGCTTAGAGAACGGTTTAATAGAATTTGAGATACAAGAAAATGACTCCACTTTCTTGATAATTATAAGTGTATGTGTGAAGTTTGTCATACTCATATAGAAGGGGCAAATTGTCAAGCCCATTTGAAGACATATGGTGGAACAACATCGCTTTGGCAAGAAATTATTTGTTCAAAACCGGAGAATGCGGAGTGGCATGCACTATCATGTGTTATGGGTACATGCATAGATTGCGGTATTTTGAAGTTGGCAATCTGTCCTGAAGAATCTTCCACATCAACACTTGTTACATGGAAGTGTTTTGAGAATGAAGTTATTGGACTCACTCAGGTGGGAAAGCTATGGAAGAAGATTGTAGAAGCATACAAGGAGACTTCTACCATAGTGCTTTTTGAGTACTTGAAGTCCAAATTATCCAAATTTGTCAGGCATAACTTCATTGCAAAGTGGCAGGATGACCATTGCAAGCGGTCAATGCAATGCATGGGTGAAGGCATGATTTTATCACATATTGATTATGCCGAGAATTACACTTTTGAGATTCAAAATCAAACACAAAGCATGTATTGGTGTTCAACTCAAATTACTATTCTAGTGCATATTACTTACATAATAAATGGAAATGGAGAAATTGTAAAGGATTCTCATTTTTGTTTATCAGATGATGAGAAGCATGATTCTCTCTTTGTTTAGCTTTGTTTGATGCAGCACTGCCAATGGCTACAATCGCAAGGTATGGTAATTATATTCTTCCTTTCATTTCCTCGAAGTATACAGTGTAATATGTACAAATAAATGAACAATATGTACTAAACTGTACCATATGTACTGAAATGTATTATATATGCAAGATTGTACCTAATTCTTTAAAAACACACTAATTGTACGATATGTACTGAAGTAAACAACTATTTTATATGTTGTGGTCATTAATTTGTTTTTGTATTTAGCAAGGATTTGCCCCAAACACCATGTTGTATGGTCCGACAGATATGCGAGCCAATTCAAAGGTGCTCGAGTCCTATACTTTGTTGCAAGGTATCCTGGCCTCACCAATGGTTGCACCATGAATTGGAATTTTTTTGGCACCGGTCATGGAAAGGGGGAGTGGGATGGTGGAGGTGTTGTTGTCAAGCGTGCTTTACGGCAATCTGAACTACATGACACATGGAGAAGGATGCAGAATGCGCACGACGCAGTTTGTTTTCTCAATGAGACAATGAGTGGACAAGTGGATACAAATTTTGAGAAGACAGGGATCAAAGAAGTGCGTAGGCATTTTGGGGAAATTTCCAAAGATTGCATGAGGGAACGTAGTTTTGACTGCGAGATAGTAAAAGGCTCTTAGGCTCTTCATTCACTGTACTCGTTTTCTATTGCTGATCCAACCTTGTTGTTTGTTTGAAAATTATCATGCTTTTGTGCATATTGCTTTGACGTTGATTGCATTAATTGTGTTAACAAATCTCATGTAGAGGGTTGGGACTTGGTGAAATTGAAGCCATATAACCTTAGTGAAGTACGAGAGCTTATGCTTGATTGTGTGGATCAAGCAGAAGATACCTTTGAAGAGGAGGTTCTGGAAGGTGAAAAAATTGATGACCTCATTCACCCAGGTGACAACTTCATTGTCCCTGCTATGGAAGGAAACGCCGAAGGAGTTGAATTTTATATTCTCCAATATTCCTTGCCAAAGCACTAAGTCACTTCGGCATTCACAAGCCCATGGGGCCCAAATTATGAAGTTGGAGATTTTGTTGTACGAGGTACTTACTACCAAAAGTGGAGCAATGGCTATCTCGGCAACTCTCAACCTGCGCATATTGATGCCCATCTTATTGTGCATTGTAAATTTTCTATGATTCCAAAAGTGGGTAGACGCAAAGGTGGAGAAGTTACTTACAGCTTGAGTCAAGACAACGTTGCTACCATTTGGGCTGGATTAGACAGATTAAGAGAGGATGAGAATGAGGATGACACAATGTTTCATGATTCATGAACATTTTCTTTACTACATTGTTTAACTTCGCATATATTGCTTCAAGTATTGGGAATATCGTATAGCATGAAATTTCACTATAGTTTGTACCACTATTGTATTGACGGTACAACTTGTACAACTAATACGGTTTGTACCATTCAGAACATGGTAAGTTTGGACACTTTCCACTATCCCATATCGGCTTTTAGTTTGGAAATAGGGTCGTATATAGGAGAGGACAATACCAAATGCTTTGGAATAACCAAGGGAGCCTTTGGGTGAATTGGTCAAGTCGGCTTCGTAACCCTGGTCAAGTCGGCTTCGTAACCCGGATCAAGGTGGACTTGAAAGTTGTCGTGGCAGCCTCTCGAGGCTCTTCTGCTGGGCTTTCAACTACCCATTTGACCGGCTCTTTGACTCGTACTTGTCTTGTCATATCACGCTTCCCAAATCGTGGGGTTTTGGTGATTTGCCACAATAAGGCCTTTTGATATTTTGTCTATTGCATTTTGCAAAAAAAAAATTGTGAGCATAGATATATTTAACAGTACATAAAAAATGATGTACCCCATATTATTTTTTATACCCTTTTCATTACTTCACTTTGTAATATTTAAAATAATTTTTTCTTTTTTTCTTTTATATTTATATAACTACATCTATAAAAAAATACATTACAATAATTAAAATTATGTAGAGCTTTGAAAATATATTAAGTGGTACATAAAGAATGTTTTAGCACTTTGTACTTTGTTTCTTGACTTTGTACACTATTGTTCCATCCTCATTTCCTTTTTCGAAATTCCAAACACATTGTATACACTAAAATACTTTACAACGTGTGATATTTATGAAGCATTTTATTTGATTTTAACTTACCATTAGAATCGTATTGTTTCCAACGGGGTATGGTAACTTCACTCAACCATGGTTGTCCTTGTAATTATATCTATAATTGTAACATAACTTAACATGACACAAGTGAAAGTGCTAAAGTAAAATTATCAGAGTAAAGTTATTAATTCTTTTCAAAGCGTAGAAACTTCATAGTCTAAACATCATATTAAAATAATTAAATCTAAGGTCAATTTCTATTTTATTTATTAAGCAATAATCTTAACTTAATTAAAGTATGAGTATAAAGGATACACTTAAATTCATTACATTATTTTTAATGTATGTAAAGGTCTATAAATATATATTTAACAGTTGAATCATAAAAAAATATTTATCCCATATTAGTGGATTTTTCTAAGCTCACTTTTTACCCTTTTCTCTACTTCACCTTGTAATATTAATAAGAAAATGTTTTTTCTCCTTTTATATTCATGTGAGCATCTCTATTTTTAAAAATCACACAATTAGTATTACGTAGAGGTTTCAAAATACATTTATAAGGACATAAAGAAAGTCTTAGCCCTTTGTACTTTGATTCTTCACTTTGCAATGTGGTTCCATCTATGTTCCCATTGTATTTATATAATATTAATAAACTCTTACTTTTTGTCAGGTAAATTTTCTCCATGTATTTGGAAGATTTTATTCTTTTACTTTGGTACTTTTACTAACAAGTTTCCATGCTTTTGTGTGATTTAATTCTTTTACTTTTGTACTTTCACGAACAAGTTTCTATATGTTTGGAAGATTTGATTATTTTACTTATATATAGCATGCTCTTTAATGTTATTAAAAAATTAAATACTTTGACCTTGATACCTTGACTTTATATACTATATATCTTCGTAACCCGGGGTATCGTGTAACGGAATGTGACGCGGTCTATGTCACCACATAGTACATGTGTATGTCATGGCTATGACAAGTATATTATAGGGTATCATGGTAGTATATTACGAGATATAGGGGGTTTTGCGGGGTATCATGAGTGTATCAAAGGGATATAAGGGGGTATCACAATCCCTACTGGATCATCTTTTCGCAAGAACCTAGATGCATTGTTTGTCAGTCACTACTTTCGGACCTTGGTCATTGTTGAGATACCTCTAAGAAGTGTAAGGAGATTCTTTTTCTTCTTTTTCTTGCAATGCGTGTGTTTTTGTTCCAGTTTGCGTTCTTTCGCAATGTCTTACCTTCCGTTTCAAAACTCTAGACTTGTTTAGAAACTCATCACTTCCTACTTCCTATAGTGCACCGCTTAATCTATATCTGTAGCAATGTCTTACCTTCCATTCGAAAACTCTAGATTTGTATAGAAACTCATCACTTCTTATTTGTGCATCGCTCGTCCTGTATCTACGAATACAACAACTATTGGGTATGTTTCTGAAACACCTGAATCTGAGTGTGGCAAAAGTGCCTTCTATCTAGGACTTTGTAATACTATAGACAACTCTCGTAGTCGAGCCATTAGGAGCAGTGAGGCATTGTTCGGGCACGTTGTGTTAGAAGATGCAGAAATCCTTCATCAATCTCCTACCACCACATGTGAATCAACTAATTAGAGGACATGAAGGTTTGTCTTTGCAATTTTTTTCAATTTCATTACACAGGAGGACTTATGGTTGGTACGAATACTGTACAATATGTACCAATTTGAACTTCATATGTGTATAATCATTATGTAGCTTGTATGTGCTCTATCTTACTATGGATTTTACATACAGATTTCAAGATGAGAGCAACATTAGTGCC
Organism: Bryoerythrophyllum caledonicum; assembly: GCA_963971425.1. Lineage (NCBI taxonomy): Eukaryota > Viridiplantae > Streptophyta > Bryopsida > Pottiales > Pottiaceae > Bryoerythrophyllum > Bryoerythrophyllum caledonicum. The sequence goes on from OZ020514.1 coordinate 39,162,113, forward strand.
TTTTAAGTTCATTTCAATGCACACTGCAGAAAAGGGTAAGTTCTATCTACATTCTTCCTTTCTTTTTGGGTTTCTTGCCGTTTTCCTTTAATTTAGTTTAGTGAAGAACTTCAAGCAACTTAATAGTTTTGGAAAAAGATTTAAAAGCCATTTAGTAGTGAAATGTTTTACTTATGTTTTACTTAGCAATAAGGTTGATTTGGAGAGAAATACTATCACAGTTTTTTTGGAAAGGTGATAAGTTGTTACAAATAATTTTATCCATTACCACTATTATTTTCTAGTTTGTACACAGATTACTGTTGTGTCTAGAATATTTATTACGTGTTCTATGGGAGGAGTACAACTAAATATTCTTTCACTTGGAGATTGTATGAACTAGAAAACAATTTTGTGGTAAGTTTCTCTACTTCGTATGAGTTTGTTTGTAATCGCATTTTGTACCCAAATTTATGTGATTCGTAGTTTGAAATATTGATTTGTACTCATGAAAGTATAAATGTTGTTTGGAGTATTTGTTAGAAGAGTTTGTACTGTGTAAAAACAAATGTAAGGTACAAAGTGGGGTGATCATCTGTTTGTACTCCAAGTCAAGTATACTATTTGTATTGTTTGTACTAGTTTGTTACAAATCTACTGTGAAAACCAAGTACAAAGTATGCAAATTTTGGTGTTTTAGATTTTGTACTTCTAGTCAATTTCTTTTGGTTTTGTTTGTACTAATTGTAAAGGTTATACTTGTCTTTGTGGAATGATGATATAATTGTACTAGGCATCAATTTTATTATTTGTACCGTTTGTACCAATTTGTACTTAGTTTACTATGATTGTACAAGTTGGAAACAATTGCGTATTATATTTATACTTGGACATTTATTTTTAGTATTTTTTATTTGTACGAGATAGTACTAGTGTGTACTAGTTGGACTAGCTAGTTTGTATTTATTGCGATGATTGTACACAAATCTTGTTGTTTCTTCTATGATATCATGGTTTCTCTTGCAATTCGACTGGGTTTAGGGTGAGCATTTTATGGGTTTTGCTAGTGACTAAAGAGAATGTCAACAACCATACTTGAACTATTGGGAGTGTTTTGATTAATTATTGCTAGGTTAGTTTATCTAAAGAAACTCAAATCCTTAGAGGTACTAAATTCTATATTGTTAAAAGCATTAGATATAATCATCACCAAATTTTGTGTACACATCTTTAACACATGTTTGTTTGCTGATTAGTTCATTTTCTTTGCAGTAGGCGGTCATCACAGCAGTCATAATGTATTGATGGTTTAGACTGTAAATTTTTTTTGCACATGTTTATTTGCTAATTATTTCATTTTTTAGATTGAATTTGGTGGTCATCCTAAAGGTCATGAAACATTGATGGTTTATGAGTATCCCGATTTAAGTAAATTTATTAGTTTAGAAATATCCTACTTTCTATATATTTTTAATAATTTGGTACAAGCATTATACCGAATACAAATGTCATACGTATAATACCTTCACTTTGAATTAAAACAATATACCAAAAACATAATAAGAATGTGATATAATTATGGAAGTTGTTCAATGTTTTAGAATTCCGGTTGAAATGATTCTACATGTAGAAAACAAAACATGTAGAATCATTCACTCAAGATAAAAAAATGTCAATTTTGAGTTGAATGGCTGAATCATCAATTTTACTGTCCCGGCTGCCAGTGCTACCACATTGACAATGGAAAGTAATTATTGTATCTACCTCGTTAACTTGTGATCTATCAAAGCAACAGCCATAATCCAAGGTCAATTCCTCCCAAGCCGGAATATTGACTCGTGCAAAAAAGGCTACGTGGAACAATCGTATGTCACTGTTGTCAATCGTCACTGGAACATCTATAAGGTTTGCATCTTCACATCTGTAGAAAATACATGCATACACACATTTATATTTAATAAAAATCACAATTTTCCAAATAAATCTCAAAGTAACATTGTCTTCATACATTTTGATGTTGGAAGGAAATACCTATGATTCAAAAACCTTGTAACATTGGAGAAATTTGTGGCGTCAATACAAAATCCATAATTGTTTGGATAGTTTCCAAGTGGCATTGAGCGCCATAGTCTACGCCTGTGACTTCTCAAGTCTTCCCAAGGCCCTCCAATGCTGCAACTTTGCATCAGTCACAATCTACCCCACATACACAAACACAAAAGTCCCCTTCGAGATTAATTTTTAAGATTTAAGCCCCCATTCCTTCTCTCCAGACCAATACACTTCTATCGAGATACACGCTCCACTTTGGACCACCCAATTTCCACATGAAAGCAAACACTTGCATGCGTCATTGCATTCCTACAAAAATAATTTGTTCATGTGTCCAAGACAAGCACCAACGTCTTGTTCCATGCACCACTCTCCATCGCAAAACAAAACCTCCTCCATCAGTTCCTGCCAAAACCTTAATGAAATTGAAAAAATCGTATATGATGTACCAACATTGTACATAGTGGTAAGCGCAATACAAATTGTACAAGAAGGTACAAGACGGAAAATATATTTTACACTTAGAGTTTGGTATAGGATACTTCAGAGTCGACCTTGGGTATTATTTGGTGATTGTTTGATTGTGCGTACTCCACAATTGCACCCTTGTCCAAGACAATTGCTTTGGCAATCACGGCAAAACTGTGGGGAGTCTAATATGACTTCAGGTAGGTGAGATGCAAAATCAGACATATTGGAGCGGTTAATGTAAGTAAATTCTTGTAATTCATGGACCTTCAAGTTATCCAGGCACACAGACACTGGAACAACTTTGAGTCCCTTGGATAAGTCCATTGTATCAAACCATAGTTGTGCCTATGGACAAAAATGAATAAGAAATACAACCTCATAAACATGTTAGCTTTGTAGATCATAGAAAAAATCTATATTAGTAAAAAAGTCTCTTTAATAATTCAAAGATATATAATGGTGGCATTGATTTTTCCAAGGAAATAGAAAGCCATTGCAAACCTAAACTATCTGCCAAATGTAAATCCACAAAGTGAATTAAAAAAAATGATGTTCTCACTTTGGGGTGTGGATGGGTCTTCTTCTTTGTCTTTTTATTCCTATGTTTCTTCTCTTGGTCTTCTTCACTTGCTTTGGCTTCTATCTTTTTCTCTGGCCTTGGTTTTTTCGATCTCCTCTAGAGACTTGGTCCAGCCGGAGTGTCTAGATTGCCTTGATTCTGCACCTGTTCCACAACTTCCACTGTCTTCACCAGCGCCAATGACTCCACCAGCACCGCTACCTCCAAAGGCAACCTAAACTCAATATCATATGGGTCCAACTTCATTAACACAATACACTCAGGCAAATGGGGTCTACATTGCTACCTAGGTCCACATGCTCAGGCTTTATAAGCACATATTGTACAAGCATAGGCCTATATAAAATAAAAGTTTAATTCAATACATAATGTATAAACCTTGTGGTAATGTACAAAACATGCATGAATGAAAATGAGCTAAGAAAATAAAACATAACAAGCTATATGATTATCGGAGCACGGATGTACTTACAACGTTAATAGAGTGACTTGTGTAGGATCTTCATTACCAATTGTGGGATTTTCATTTGCAGTTTTGAGTAGAGGTTGAGACTCTTCTTCTACCCCCAGATTCAATTTGCCAATATTGATTACTACAATAATGCACAACAATATTAGAGCTTTTGGTATCATAAGTGAACACCAAAATACATTATCAATACAAATACAATTACAGACTACAAACAAATTTGTACAAAACAGTACACATTAGTACAAAATAGTACACATTAGTATAAAACAATACATAGTAGTACACATTTGTACACACTAGTACAAAAAAGATGCAGTCAGTGATAATTTGTACCAAACAGTACAATAAAGTGCAACTAAAGACGAACTTATGTATAATCAAAAATTCTAAGTCCTAAAAATACATCGATATAAGTATACATGTACAAACTTTAACGGTGATATACAAACGGCATATGTTGTCAGTACCATAAGTCCAAACCCAATAACAATTATACATATCCAATTGAATATAAGTACAAACAAATCAAACCAATGTACAACTTCAGTTGTAAGTCCTACAAAACTAAGATCTAAAAGCATACAACTACAAACAAGCACACAAGCATACAAATGGTTAGACCTCTCAATACCATAAGTCCAAACCAAATACATAATATACAAATCCACTTGAATACAAGTACAAACAAATCCAACTTGAAAGAAATTAATGTAAAACAATGTATAGATACATTCAACGTAGTACAACTTCAAGCAATTTGTACAAATAGGGAAGAGCAAATCACATGGTTTGGGTGAATAGAGCTTTGGAGCTCGAGCAACGTCACTGCGAGATGCTACACATATAGCGATAGATGGAGCCATTTCCAACATCATGCTCAGAAAATCCTTGCCTCTACTTTGTCCTTGACCCCAACCCGGCACACCCCTCCATCCGAAACTTGCAGTCCAAGCAATGGGTTGAACCATGGAGCAACCACGATCACAACACTTATTTGACTGTGAAAAGTTCACCATCGAACACTATGGATGGTATAGATGCTTGCAACTAGAGATCACAATCTCATAGTTGGGGAACGGAAAGCCACAAAGCACACAATCTGTAATATCAAGGGAACCCTGTGAAGTACAAGGTTCCTTTCATGGTGTGTATACCATGGGCATAGGCCTCAAGTGAAAGCCACTTTGAGCATGCCCAAGTTGGGCATATTCAACTTCAAGAGCTCCAACTTCCAACCGCTTCCTTGCAACTAGGTCGCTATGATGTTCTAGATCCATTTGTAATGACTCCATCTCTTTGCAATCGTTCCAATACCGCACTTGTGCCCTCCATTAATTCCTCCAAAACATTATTCTTTGCTACCACATCTAGAGGAAGCTGTAGCTCTTGTGCCTTCTTTTTATAATCCTTTTGTTTTGACTTCATGCAAGATAAAACTCCCGTTTCATACTCACATTCGGTCCTCTATGAGTCTTTTGCTGATGCAACTTGGCGCTCAAGATCCACCGCAGCCTCCAACTCCAATTTCTCCATCTCAAGAATTCTTCCAATGTATTCGTACCTGTAGCAATTCAAATACCTATGAGGACAGTCATGGAGGAAACTATACATGTACCACAATTTTGTTCAGATCAATACATTAATCAATTTTGAAGTATTTAAAAACAATGCAAACTAGCAGTTGCATAGTGACCGAATTCAAATACTAGCTAGGTGGGCAACCATATAAAAATTACCATTCATAGTACGCATTGTGCAATATTAAACATGCAATAAAATAAATAACATCAAAATCCACATGTGAGGCTCAACACTTAACAAATAGGCTAGACACTTAAATAGATGGTAAGTTCATGGATAACCTATTGTGGCACTCCTCCCTATCTAAAATTCGTCCACCAAAGGAGCTCCCTCCACCTTCGCACACCTTTGAGTGGAGCTCCTTTGGATCCACGTGGATCTTTCTCCACTTTGTACGGGCCACTACTGTCGAAGTTTGCTTCAACTTTTGAAGCCGCACAAGATTTCTCTTGTGCGCCTCTCGTTGTGTCTTGTTAGTGGCAACCCCATACACTGCCCACTTGATCGCTTCTCCATCTTCCTCCAAAACAATTGCTCGGGCCATCTTGTGAGGAAGGAGGTGTAGCACTACAACCCTCTGGTATAAAGGTGAAAGAAGTTCTTCAAGTCTCTGCCAGATCTTCCTCTGCTTGACTGCCTTCCAATTGTATCCATTTTGCCCTTCCTTCCAACCGGCTCACCAAACAAAGCAACGCACTTGCTATCGTCAAATGGTTGGCCCTTCCATTTGGTTAACTTACTAGGATTGGCTCCCTCATCTTTGAATCCATACTTCTTGGTGAAGAAGTCCGTCGTGAGACATGGAGGTGGTTCTGGTAGCTTTCGAAACTCTTCATCAACTTCCTCTTTTCCCGTGGGTTGTCCTTCCTCCTCGTCTTCATCGTCTTGCTCCTCGGACGCATAGTCTTGCTCCTTGTCTGCCTCATCTTGCTCCACGTCTTTATCATCTTGCCCCTCATCTTCATCATCTTGTTCCTCGTCTTCATCATCTTGCTCCTCGTCTTCATCATCTTGTTCCTTGTCTTCAATATTCTCATTCCCTTCCTGCACTGCAATTCCTCCCTTGCAGCTCCTACAATTTGGGTGATCCCTTGCCCTGGACAAAATCTCCCACTGCCACTTCCTTCCAATGTACGTCCCCTACCCAAAAGCATCTTCGAGCCCCTTCCTCTGAACCGAACCATTTCAACCTTGGGAATGACAAATCGCTCTTATAAGACATTAGTGTACAAACAAGTAGAAAAATATAAAACAATACACAAAGTACAAAATTGGAGAAGGTTGGATCAAGCCAAAAAAACTTGTTTGTGCGTACTCATTGCTTCAACGGAGTCTTATTTTTTGAAGAAATACAAAGATTGTGGGATACTTATGTATGCTCACACCTTCAGCTTCTCAACAGATATGCTCACAGCCAGGGAATGAATAACACAATAGTAACAAAAACAGGCACTTAGCGATATTAAGCACTAAACATTAAATAATGTGCATCAAGTTCACTAGTGCACGAACATGCAAGAAGAAAAAAACAATATGGAAAAAGGAGGCTTTTTCTACAATTTCATCTTGGCAACGTCTTCTCTTCAGCCCATTTTCCACCTCGTCACCCATTTTCCACCTCCTGATTTTTGACTCGTGCAACTACAACAAAGGAACAACATTGTATACCAAACAACATCAAGAACCACAAAATATCAATGTCCGCCAAGGTTGAGCATTTCAAAATAACTCCTAAACAGTTACATTAGTACAAATTGTACAAACTGTATAAACGAGTCCAAACAGTACACATTACAAATACAATAGAACAGTCATCCAAACCCAAAATTGTTTGTAATCAACAAATTACAATTTCACATACGAAAAAGATGGTGCAAATTATGAGCAAGGAAGAGAGCGACACAACATCGACAAGAAACTTTCAAACCTAAATCCAAAAATCCCACTCACATTACAATTTAGTAAGCATCAGATTCACTAGGTTTGGGTACTCGCTTCAAATGGGTCAATTTCTCTATCATGTGCACTATAAACAAACAATACCCTCTCAGACTTAGGTGCACAAGCAACTAGATGAAAATGAAGGGCTACTTCATAAAGCATCATTTCTAGTGCTCACTCACACGGCACTCCACCTCAAAACAACTCAGGTTTCTAATACACTATGCTAGAAAGCACCACACTTGTACCTAAGCAAAACAAAATGTTGGGTGAGACAATCATCTTTGCAATGCTTACCACACTTGTCGCCTCCAAATTCTCCTTCATCTAGCACTCCAGATCTCCCCTTCCGCACAAGCATTGCGCTCCTCCTACACCTCTCCAACTGTGGTTGGCGCCACCCTCTCATCATCCACTAGGTGCGAGACAATGGCGACCGGCTAAATCAGTTTCCCGCCCTTTGAAGAAGCCTCCACAACCGCCTATCACCGGTCACATGACCTCCCATCACCGGTTATCTCCCTCCCAAAGCCTATCACCAGTCACTTTTGAATGTCATCCATTAGTGTAATGTGACATCCTTTGTTTTGTAAAGTGGTGCCATGGGTAGTTATCAATTTATGTAGGAAATGACGTCTTATATCAATGTCATGAAGAAGAAATGTAATGTAAGGAAGAAAAGTTAAGCGAATTAAATGGCTCATATTAGAACTAGGCATATCATTGGTAAAAACAATCATGTCCAATATTTAATTAAATAGTTCATACATCAATTAGTCATGGAGTACTTATTCACTAAATCATATGATGGATTGATGAAATGATTGGTTAGTTTAATTGTTCAATTAATCAATAATTTGTACACCTATATTTAATCCCTAAGGTATTGTGACAATTTTACACCAAAAACACTTCAAAATTGTTGGTTTCTAGTGCAATGAACAAAGAAAGAAACAAAAACTTTGATTTTTAGTTCTAACAGTAGGATCTCAATTAAGACTTATTGAGAAATATATTGTCAAATTTTCATAAACTTTGACCACACGGATTGAAAGATTATAGTTTTTGAAGCCAAAAAAATCCATTTTCTTCCCTGTGTTCAATTGAGTATAGAAAATCTCACATTTGAACAATAGAGTGTCCTAGCAAAAGTTTTTGGAGTTGCTCAAGGTGCCCGCTCTCCCCATTTGAAATTCAAATCCCTATGATTTTTTCTTTTAAATGTCCAATTTAGAAAAAACAAGTTTTTCCACTAAAATCTGTGTAATGCCTTTCTGTAGGAAAAATTTGAAAAGGGAATGCTGAAAATTGACACCATAGGAACCCGACCAAACTTTTTAAATGCCAATTTTTGACACTTGGTCCTTTAGAGGTTAAGGTGTAAATATTTGATTAAATTTTTTTATGCATGCCTTTAGATTGAATTGGAGACATCATCAATTTTCTGACTTTCTGACTTTGCTTCTGATTTTAGTATTATGATAGCGGATGGCGCTTGCTTAGCAACGCATTAGTTCAACTATTTTATTGCAGTTTTTGAATTTTATCATTTAAAAAAATAATTCATCTGTAGTTTGTAAATTATTTATACAAATAATAGAATTAAATATACTAAATATCACTTTTAGTGTAGGGACACGGTAGTGTACTAACCTTTGCACACTATTTGTGAATAAGTTGACAATTAGTGTTTAGCCGCCAATACCATCAATGATACCCTCAATAAACCACCTAATTGTTGCCATGCCATAATCAAGTCTTGTTGACTTCTCGTTTTTTTTAAACCTCTACTTTTTCAAAACCCTTCTTTTTTTGGACCCTTACTTTTGTTAAAGCCTTACTTTTCAAATCATTAGTTTCTTGAACCTTTACATTTACAATCTCTTACTTTCCAAATCCTTACTTTTCCAACCCCTTACTTTTTGAAACCCTTACTTTCTTAAATCCTATCTTTTCTTAACCCTTACTTTTTGGAACCCTTACTTTTTTGAAGTCTTACTTTTCAAATCATTGATTTCTTAAATCTTGCATTTGCAATCTCTTACTTTTTAAATCCCTTACTTTTTATTATCCCATACTTTTTTTTGTACCTTTACATTTGCAATCTCTTACTTTTCAAATCCTTATTTTTTCAACCCCTTACTTTTTGGAACCCTTCCTTTTCATTATTCCATACTTTTTCAATCCCTCACTTTTAAATTGTTTCTTATTGGATCCCTTACTTAGAACCCTTACTTTGTCAAATCTTTTCTTTTTTTAACCCTTACTTTTTGGAACCCTTACTTTTTTAAAGCCTTACATTTCAAATTATTAATTTCTTGAACCTTTGTATTTGCAATCTCTTACTTTTCAAATCCTTACTTTTTCAACCCTTTACTTTTTGGAACCCTTCCTTTTTATTATCCTATACTTTTTCAATCCCTCACTTTGAAATCGTTTCTTATTGGATCCCATATTTTTGAACCCTTACTTTCTCAAATCCTTCCTTTTCTTAACTTTTATTTTTTGGAACCCTTACTTTTTTAAAGCTTTACTTTTGAAATCATTAATTTCTTGAATCTTGCATTTGCAATCTCTTACTTTCCAAATCCTTACTTCTTAAACCCCTTACTTTTTGGAACCCTTACTTTTTATTATCCCATACTTATTCTTGTACCTTTACATTTGCAATCTCTTACTTTTCAAATCCTTACTTTTTCAATTCCTTTCTTTTTGGAACCCTTCTTTGTTATTACTCCATACTTTTTCAATCCTTCACTTTTAAACCGTTGCTTATTACATACTTTACTTTTAAACCCTTACTTTTTGGAACCCTTACTTTTTCAAATCCTTCCTTTCCTTACCTTTACTTTCCTAGTCAACCGTTTATTTTTCAAATATATACATCTTCATAAGCTCCATTCTTCAAAGATATACTTCTTCAGATATTCATTTTTCTATTCTTTAAACTTTCAAATATTTTTTTTTCAAAAATTCATTTTACAAATATTTTCTTTTCAATTTATTTTTCTTGTGATGTATATCTTCCTAATGTGTTTTTTTTTTCAAGTTTTCTTTTCTTCCAATGTTGACTTCTTCAAATGTTTCCTTTTTCAAGTGTTTGGACCTTATTATGCAATTCCATTTTTTTTCCATATCTAAGTTCTATTTTTTCTCAATCTTTTCTTTTCCATTTGATTTTTTAATTTAATTTTCCAATTTCACCTTCATTCCATATCCACATTCTATTTTTTTCAAAAGAATTCTTCCAAATGGTTGTTATTCTTGAATGTACTAGAAATCTCAGTCGCTATTTATACTTAAAATCTACTCACAATATTCTAAAACTACTCTTGGCACGCTAAATGTGCACAAGTGATTTTTATTTTTATTACAATCTTTACGAGAATTCGCGAATAGTGTAGCAATTGGCATATAGTGTATTGTTTTGTCACGACACTAAAGGCCTAATTTACCATTAGTGTACGAGTTTGCTTTTAGTGTACACTACACTAAAAGTGATATTTAGAATAGTGCAAATGCCTTATTGAAAGTATTAGGTTTAGAAAGTAGAAAACTAGAAGTAGTATTTAATATTAAATTTAACAGATGTGGTATAAAATATATACGACATGTTCTACTAGGATTGTATATATAGATATACTAGCAAAAGTAATATTTAATATTATATTTAATACATCTATTATAAAATATAAACCATATAAAAATTACTAGTAATTATTTTGAATAATTCAATAATATTAATATTGATATATATACATTTATATATGTATATATATACATATAAAAATATACATATATATATATACATATACATATATATATACATATATACATAAATACATATATATATACACGTATATACATAAATATATATACACACATACATATATATATATATATATATATATACATATATATACATAAATATATACACACACATATATATTTACATATATATACATACATATATATATACAAGTTCACCTCCCAGACTAGCAAATGGTGACGTTCAATGCCAACGGAAATCTGGCAGAGGAGGTGAATGCGGAGAGAGTACGTAAGACCACATTGACGCAGTGGTTTGAGGCCAACCGCGCAAACTTGCCCGGCGCTCAAGACACGACGTACCTCGACTTTCCGTCACGCTTTGTGTGGAATAATTCAAGGAAGGCGTGGACTGTCCGCAAGCGTGGGACTTGCATTGGTCGACTATATTTCGTAAGCCCAAATGCTGGCGAACGACACTTCATGCGCACGTTGTTGACAGTTGTGAAAGGTGCAACAAGTCCAGAGGAGCTCCGATGTTTTCGGGGTGTGCAACACCAGTTGTTCAAAGCGGCATCCATTGCACGCAGGTTGTATTGGAACGATGAGGAGTGGGAGTAGTGCTTGCATGAAGCCGCGTTGATGCACACTAGAGCACAGCTGCGATCGCTCTTTGTTATAATCCTCACCCACGGTCCGCCAGCGAATCCATGTCAACAATTTGAACAATTCAATGACATCCTCTCTAATGACTGTGCTCATCAACTTCGTGAGAGAAGCGGCGTGCAAAACCCATTCCAACAACAAATCATGAGCCTTGCGCTCAATCTCATCGCTCAGATCCTTGTCACCAAAGAAAAGACACTTGCGGATTTCGACCTTCCGAAGCCTGCATATGTGATGGACGATTTGCAGGGAAATCGTTTCATAGCTGAGCAACTAGCGTTCAACACTGCCCAGCTTAATGCTGAAGCTGAGCGTGAGGTTGAGACTCTAAATGAAGATCAGCTAGGCGTATACCGCCAGGTCATGAAGTCATGTGAGAGGGATTTTGCTGACAAGATCTTCTTCATTGATGGCCCTGGCAGGACAGGGAAAACGTATTTGGAGAACTTGATTCTCAAGGCCGTCCGTGGGCAAGGCAAGATTGCGTTGGCGGTCGCTTCGTCTGGTATTGCGTCATTGCTTCTAAAGCAAGGGCGAACGGCGCACTCACGGTTCAAAATTCCAATGGAGCTCAATTCAACATCTGTGTGTACCATCAGCAAGCAAAGCAATTTGGCGGAGATGATTCGACGTGCAAAGCTGATTCTGTGGGACGAGGCTCCAATGATGAGCAAGTTTGGTTTTGAGGCGGTTGATCGCACGCTGCGAGATATCACCAATTGTGAAGAACCGTTTGGAGGGATCACGTTTGTAATGTGCGGGGATTTTCGACAAGTCCTGCCTGTGGTGCCCAAGGGCCTCCTGCCCGACATTACCGCAGCATCCATCAAGGAGTCTCATCTGTGGAATCGAGTGCACGTCCATAGACTTCGGCAGAACATGCGCGCTGTTGTTGGCGAAAGTCGCGCAGATTTGGGCAACTGCACATTTGTAGAGTGGCTGCTGGCGCTAGGCGAGGATAGGTTGGAGAAGGTGAGAGACGATGTGATCAAGTGTCCACGCTCAATGATTGTTTGTGATCACACATTGAATGGACTGATCAACGCCGTCTATGGTGGGATTGCCGAAGTCGGAGCAAACGAACGCGAGTACTTCAGCGATCGCGCCATTCTTGCCGCACGGAACGACGACATTTCACGGATTAATGCAGCCGTGCTTGGCATAGTACCAGGTGCAACATCGGAGTTCTTGAGCACAGATAAGGTTGAGAGTGACGAAGGTGCCAATTTGATACTAATAGAATACCTTAACAAGCTCAACATTAACGGATGGTCGCCGCACAAGCTTACGCTCAAAATCGGCACACCGAAAATGCTCTTACGGAACTTGGACCCTCCAAATGGTCTATGTAACAGAACGCGTCTTATTGTTCGACGATGCGCGGCTAGGGTGATTGAGGCAGAAGTATTGACGGGAGATCATGCCGGTTACGTTGCTTTTATCCCACGAATTCCGTTGATTACAGAACAGTCTGGGCTTCCATTCCCAATTCGACGCAAGCAGTTTCCAATCCGTGCGGCGTATGCGATGACAATCAACAAGTCGCAAGGGCAGACAATACCTAAGGTCGGCATATGCCTTACAAAGAATGTCATTTTCCACGGGCAGTTGTATGTTGCTTTCTTGTGTGCAACAACTCCAGAAAATGTTTCGGTTCTTCTTGATGCAGAGTCAGTTGAACGTGCCGATGATCAAGTCATGCGCAACGTGGTATACAACGAGGCATTGGGTTGAACAATGCTAAGGCCGCACATATGTAATAGGATCCTATGATGAATAAATATTAACCCATTTCTATTGCATTGAATTTTAAGAACATTACAAATGTGTAAGAATTGGTGTATACAAAAGTGTTAGAATTTTGTATTTGTATAGAACCCAACTCAATGAAACATGGTGTTTCAAATTAATATTATTATTTCACCTACTACATGTATAAAAAATTTGTAAAATGGTCTTATATTGTGTCGACATGTATGGTGTGGTACTTCTATTTTAAAAAGTTTATTTTGCTTCATTTTGATACATTTTTTGTGCTTCAAGAGTAAATTATGTGAACGTATGTATAATCGCCTATTAACCTCAATTATACCTTGCAAACCTAGATATGAATGATTGTCCTTGCCGCGGTACTAACAACCATACAATCTGCTAAGCTTGATGTCGGTCCGTCCGTTCTCAATAAATAAATTCATCCAACAAAAATTAAGAGGGTACAAGAAGGGTGTCCAAAGGACAAGGGTACCCCACTAGTATATATATATGTGTATATATATACATATAACTCCATGTGATTATAGTTATTGTGAAGTATTTTAGTTTAATCTAATTTTTTAATATATAACCTCAAATTTGTGTTTTGATCAATGTCGTCTTATTAGTTCAAAGAGAAAATAACATAAAAATATTTTTTATTACAAAGTGGAGTAGAGAAAATGGTAAAATAGGGTATAGCGGTTTTATTTATGTATTAAGTATATATATGCTCACAATAATAAAATGAAATAATATTGCCCAATGAAAAGAAATTAGTATTTGACGACCGGTTTAAGTGGGTAGCTTAAAGCCCGGGCCTCAACGCTAGCGCCGCGGAGACTCCTACAACAACTTTTAAGTTGACTTTGAACAGTACAAACCATACCTATAGTACAAATTGTACCAAAGACAAATTGTTCCTGGCAATACATGGGACGTTTCCAGCGGTACATGGGATGTTTCTAGCAATACATGCGACACAATATAGGTAATATAATCAATATATACATGGGACGTTTCCGGCGATACATGGGATGTTCCTGGCAATACATGCGACACAATATAGGTAATAAAATCAATATATGCAAGCCTCAGCAGTTAAGTGAATAGAAAGTTCATGAATTATGAAACACTATGTCCTCAACTAAACAACAAATGTGACAAACAACACAAAGTATTCTACTTTGTACCACCTAAACCCCATGCACCAGAAAAAATATCCTATCCACGCCGATTCTTCTTGGATCTTTTGTTTTTTATCTTTGCTTCCTCTCCCTCCTTAACTTCAGCGGCAATCTCACTTCTAGTCTTTTGTTTTGCTGGATATTTAGCATCATTCAGAGGTAGAAGAGGTGGGGGTGGCACCTTCATCACTGCCCTAGACTACTCTATTTGTTTTTATGCCTTAGTTTTGAATTCCAACTCAATAGCCTCTTCTCTAAATTTTTTGAGGCGCTCTAATACCGTAGCTTCTTGCCTCAACTTCCAAAGTCTTTCAAACTCTGCAGCTTCTCCTCTTGACTTCTGTATTCGTTCTTTAAGTTCCATTTCTACAATACCATTCATGGACGGTTCTCCAAGGTCACCCTCAATAGCCTCTACGGCAGTAGTTGTTATCCCATCATTGCCAACACCTGCATTTGTCTTGAACATGCCAACATCCACCTTTGTCTTCTCGCCAAGATCCTCCTTTATTTTGTCAAGGGAGTCTACTTTGTCTATAGATGGAAGACCCGAATGTGATTGTGTTTGCAATGGGTGCCTTGAAACTTGAACCTTGTGTTCCTGACTCCCAACAAGGCTATTATTCCTAGGCTTTGTGTTCCACGGCTCCCACTACAACTAATCCCTAAACCAACATTGTCCATGATAGTTGTTTTACTTGCGCTTTGAGTCCATGTGCATACTGTGGATTGGGCCATTTGATCTTAATAAATCATTTCAGGATCTGCACTCACGTATGACAAGGCAATTAGTTCTCTATGCTTCATAAACTGACAATTGCATATAAATATATACAATGTACACGTCATAGTAGACTCATTTTAAACCTTTTGTAAAAATGATGTACACGAAACATATGTTAAAATACCATACTAGTACAATTTATACTCTTTATACAAATCGCATATATAAAACATATGTAAACATTCAACTACCTCAAACAAGTAAAGAGCAGCAGGATAAAGAACATACCGATGTCAAGATGTGAGTTCAATATACTCTTAACGAGTTAGACATGGATGTGAGTTCAATATACTCCTAACGAATTAGACTTTGATGTTGCCTTAGAATCAAATAGAGAGTAATGGGGAGTAGGTCTCACAGCAATACCAACTTCTCCTCTTTTCATATGAGTAAGTTGGAGCAACAAAGCATCAAATTGCCTCCTCAAACAAGTTTGCCTAGCTAAAAGCTCTTCGTACCCTATATTACATCCTTTCAGCTCTAACAGAGCACCTTCGTCATCCATCTTCCCTTCGTTGAGCATCTCTTGGTACGCCTCTTCCTTCTTAGATAGGTTTTGTTCATCTGCTCCAATTTGTACATCATGCACACCATGTACATTGCGTACACAATGCATCTTTTGAATCCTGACAATTTTTTCCTCAGTTCGGCGGAGGACCCCTTCTTCATAGGACACAGTATTCAACAAATCAACTTTCTTTTTGTTGATAGAGATGTAATCCATCGTCACAACGTGAAGTTGCAATCCCACGAACTTGATCAACTTAAACAAGTCTTGTAAATTCTAATAAGCTTCTGGGCTACACTGTTGGACATGAACCTCTTCTTCCTTCACAACATTCAGAACTTTTGGAACTACAAAAGCCCTAATGGTAGGATCATGAAACAACTCATCAATCCCTTCATGCAGAAAGAGTTCATCCTCTATTTTGCCCGTGAGTTGTCCTAGAATCCTCAAAGATATCTTCACCTTCTTTAACCATTTGCTTCTTTGGTTTTTGTTAGAGGCCGCAACAAACTCCGCTCAACTCACAAGTTTCTTCTTTTTCACCTCTATGACAATCTCCCTAGCAAATTGCTTAGCTATAACCTTGGACTTAGGCAGATGTCATAAATAAACCAAGGAAATAACCTCATTAATGCGAGTTAAGACTTTCTGGTCCTTACAATCTCTATAGTTATAACCAGCTCTTTCCTTCCTTCCCTTAGGTGGCCCAAAAACATCAGTTACCTCTTTGTCCTGGATGTCAACTAGAGGTCGCAACTTGAGTAGATCTTTTCCTTTGTTGGGGAGCCCATATTTTGTCTCAAAATCTTCTTCGGTGACGACGCATGGAGGAAGATGGGTCTTTAGAGACGTCAACTTCTCAACTTCCTTTTCTAAAGCACTCTTCTTCACCTTGTGATCAACAAGGCCTTTATCATGTGATCTAGCAAGCGGAGATCCAAGGAGATCATCATCGTAGTCATAGTCACGTACAGGTTCATCTTCTCTACAAAAGAAACTGGAAGAGTTGTCTTCCCTAGAGATGGTCCTGGAAGGATCATCTTCTCTGGAGAAGGTCCTACTCTGAATTAACCAATTGTTTGCTTCAAATTCAGACCCACATGCAAAATCCATGGTTGAGGCTGCAATACAATGACAAAAAAATTATGGATAATAAGGGAAGATGGGTACTGTAGCACGTCGCAGATAGTACACTTTGTATTAAATAGTACTTTTTGTACTTTACTTTATTTTATCGAGTACAATTAGCAATCTAGGTTTATTAAACTCTATCTACCTAAACCCTAAATTTCAATAAGTTTGAACCAAAACAATATGCTTGGTCAAGTAAAAATACACAGAAAAATACCCTAAAACCACATAAAATAAATATACAACATACCCTAAATGCAACTCACCTACAAAGGTTGTATTGACACTCTTGATTCAAGCTCCAAATGCACAAAGTTTGCTTCAAAATTAGAACGATGGGCAATTCAAAATGTCACAAATTTATTAGGGACTTCGCAAATAGTACAGTTTGACTTTAATACTACGTTCTGTACTAGACTTTGGTATATCAAGTACAACTAGCAAAGGGTTTTAAAAAACTCTAGCTACCTAATCCTAAACCTCTATAAGTTAGATACAAAACCATGTGCTTCGTCAAGTAATTACACATGGGCACATATAAGAAACCATTCAAAGAAACATACAACACAATCGTAAACCAAACTCACCTATAAAGGTTGTTTTGACACGCCCAATTCAAGCTCCAAAGCAGAGCAACTCCAAGAAGGTTGCTTCAAAATTTCAAGAAGGTACTCAGAGAAGGATGTCAATGTCATTGTGTGTGGATAACTTGCAAGCGATAGAAGAATTTTGCCGTCTTTCAAATTTTGGTGATTCAAGAGAGATTCCTGCTGAAAAGGCAACAATTGACAACGTGGAGATGTCAAATAAATCCAAAATTGGAAGCCAAACGGGCTCTTCTGATTGGTCTATACAGTACAACAAGTACCCACTATACAAACTGAGTACAAAGCGTTATAGAGAGGAATATATGAGGATTCTAGAAAAACTAAGGCAGTATGGAGACCTAAATCTCCAATACAGAAAATGAAGGAGATTTTGTTATTTTCAAAATTCATTTGTTGGCCGTCCTAAACATATATTCCCTAAACGCCAGTCTAAAAAAAAGGAAAAATAAGACTTTAAACTCATGTTCTGGATCCCAAAAGATAAGCCATATTTGTTACATTTATTGGCTATCATTTTATCTTTATAAATAGCAAGGCGTGATAGCCAAAGAATAGGGGATCAAATATAGCTATTGAAAATGTAAAAATGATAACTAAAAATCATCATAATGAGTACAAACATGTGAAACATAAAATTGTTACAATACCAACGTTTTATGTTTGTACTCATTTTAAGGTTTTCATTTTATGCAATGACTATTTTGATTTCTATTCTTCAATGTATGCAAGATGTAGAACTATGCCTACTATTGATTTTCCCCAAAATATAAAAATCTAGTCTAAAATTGAGTCCAAACTTGTACCTGGCCCTAAAATTGTGTTGTGACTACAAATTCGTACAATCGTAGTGTGCGTTCACCCATTGGTCCCACAAAATCGATGCCCCATTTTTCAATCGATACTTGTGCTAATATTGGATTTAAAGGCATGGCTTTTGAGGTAGTAGGTATTTCCACCCTTTGGTAGGGATCACATTTTTTAGCATATTGGGCCGCATCAAAAAACAAAGTTGGCCACCAATATCCGGATTGGAGTGCCTATTAGCGATTACCAAACCCGCAAAGTCAACCCCACATGCATCATCATGACACCCTTGAAGAATAAGGGGTACCTCACTAGAATTGACATACCTCTTCAAATAACCATCTTTGCCTTGTTTATACTACATATGAGAAATGATGGAATAAGATTGTGTTTTATGAATTTATCGTTGTTTTTGTTTATCCGTATATTCTAAAGGAAATGTGTTGGTATTAAGGTTATGTAATATATCGCATATTGGGAAGGAATAACATCTACATGAAAAATATGAGCATCCGGTAAACTATCATCAATAGATGTAGGATTAGTTTCCATGCTCATTCGTGAAAGAAAATCAGCATTTCCATGCTTTTATCCCGGTCTAACATTAACAGCAAAATCAAATTCTTGAAGTAGTAATACCCAACGGGCAATTTGTCCATTCAATTGAGGTTTGTTAATTATGTACTTCAAGGCATCATGGTCAACGTGAAATGTAAATTTATAATCCAAAAGATATTGTCTACATTTTTTAAAGTAGAAAATCATTCCAAGCCCTTCCCTATCGATAACGGAATAATTTTTTCCGCAACACTTAGTTGCCTACTTGCAAAATAAATAGGTTGATTGTGTACTTTATCATTTTTCTCATTCAAGACGCTACCAATGGCATAATTTGACGCATCTTCATAAACTTCAAAAGATTTTCCCCAATTAGGAGGAATTAATATCGGGGCAGTACTTAAACTTTTTTAAAGTTTATTAAATGCGTTACTACATTCAAGAGTCCAAACTCCGGAAGTATCGGTTTGTTTGGTTAAGTGGGTTAAAGGAGCAGCTATTTGGGCACACATGTAGATAAACCGTCTGTAGTAATTAATTGCACCCAAAAATCCCTTTAAAGCGGTCATATAGGCCAGTGTAGAATATTTTAAAATAGCGGCCACTTTATCTAGATCTACCGCAATTCTTGCTTGGGATACAATATGACCAACTAACCTACAACATGGTAAAACAAATTCAAATCTAGGTGCATTTATGGAAATACCATTAAGTTTACCTTTTTGAAAACACTTTTTTAGCCATTCTTGATGTTTAGCTTTAGGACTAAAAACGCAAAAATCATCTAAAAATATTTCTATAAATTTCCTAAAATACTCTTGAAAAACATGTATCATGGCTCTTTGAAAAGTAGCCGATGCATTGCACAATCTAAAAGGCATTACTTTATAAGCATATGTCCTCCAATCGGTTGTGAATGTTGTTGAAGGGTAATCTTTCGGGGCTACTTCAACTTGATTACAACCCGAGAACCCATCCAAAAAGGCATAGCATTCATGATTGACTATGCCATCTAGAATGGCATCCGTAAAGGAAGTGAAAAATAGTCCTTTTTGGTGACACTATTCAAATTTATGAAATCTTGACAAATTCGTAACTTCCTATTTTTTTTTGGTACTACGACAATTGGTGAGACCCATTCACTATGAAGGACGGGATATATAAATCCACACACTAACAATTTGTCTATTTCTTCTCTAACCATTAAAGAATATTTGGAATTCATACAATATTGTCTTTGTCTTACGCGTTTAGTGTAAGGTTCCAAAATAATTTTATGCTGACACACTTTCGGAGGGATTCCCTTTAAATCCTTGTAAGTCCAAGAAAATGTGTCTTTACTTCCCAAAAAAAAACATACCATTTATCAAACTCTTGGGAAGACATTTTATCATAAACTTTAATACAATGTGGAATTTTGGAGGTTCTCAAATTTATTTCCATACAAGTACTTTTAGGTGGTGGTAATTCAGGAAGTTCCAAATTCATTAAAGTATCTGTTAATTTTTCAGAATCAGTTTCATATGGAGGTTTCAATTCCGATTTAAAATCAATTACTGAAATATAATAAATAGAAGAATTTTCCCAAGCTAATATTTCATCATCAGATTTTTCTATCTGATTTAAACAAGTGTCATATTCTCCCATTCTCAATGTGATTAATTTAGGCATCTCCTTTATTTTATCAAATTTGTTGTTTCTGTTCCCAAGTCATAAGAGTCTTGAAAAGTGACATCAGTGTCACCTTCTTGTGTCTCTCCATGATATTGAGTAGGAAACATCGGTAGGACTATTTTTTTGTTTTCTTTTTCTATAGTTAAGGTTTCTTAATTCCAATCTTCTCAAGCTTTAGACAATTTATGCCAAGGTCGTCCTAACAAAATAGGATACGAGGGCACAGATTTGGTAAACTTAAAAACTATTTTTAATAACTAAAGTCAAGACCCCCAATAGTAGTTGTTATGTTGTACAACTTCTCCAAAGGTACGACTTGGCTTTGATTAGCCATCCTTAAAATAATAGAGGTTGAAACCATTCCTTTCATATCACGTTTTTCCATTGTATCTTTATTCATTAGATTAACACTAGCTCCACTGTCAACTTGTACACCATCTATAAGTGTATTGTCGATCATCACATCTAAGGTGGGAGCTCCAAGGATATATCATTAATTTCCACTAATTTAGGTCGTTTCCTAAGAAGGAAAGAACTTAATTCACATCAACATTTAGGTGCTATAGCCAACAATTGTCTCAAAGAAATTTGTAGTTGAATATTGTCTATGTTAGCTATAACATTACAAGGGTCCATTCCTTCGGCCAATTTCATGATTCTATTATGTATTTGTTTTTTAAACCCCAGGATTGTTTCTTTTTGTATCTTTTTAGGGGTTTTATAAAAAGTTGGCCTTTCCAAGTAAGCTTCCGATTCTATAGGTATTTTATTTACCATAAAATTTGGTGCAAAAGTTGGAGGGATGTTAATTTTTACTACTTTCTTTTCCACTTCCTCGACCACTTTAAACGGTACAATAATTTTTTCTTTGGAAAGATCAATTATTTTAGGTTGTTTAAAAGGTAAGTCGATAGATTGTGGAAGCGTTTTTAATTTTTTAATTTTTTTTAAAAAACAACATCCGAGGATTCACTAACGGAGGTACTTGTCTCCTTACTCTCAGTCATTGCACGTTTAGCCTGAGATCTAGTGACATAGACTTCCTCAATTCTTGCTTTACTAATTTGATTGATATTTCGGGTATTATCTGAAGAATTAAATTGAACATGTTTCACCGGATTAGGTGCAGTGCAATCATTTGCCGTATGACCACTATTCTTGCACCCTCCACAAAGTGGCACCTATCCAACTAGTTTCCTTGGATTGGGACAATCTCTACGCATGTGACCCAATTTTTGACAATTGTGACATACTGGTATTTTCCCTTGTTGAGGAGGACCATACTGGTGTGTGTTGGGATTTGGGAGTGGTCCATTCCAAATCGGAGGGCCATTATAAATATCATTCCATCTAGGGCTATTATCACCAGATCTGTATAGAATATTAGAATTTGGTCGTGTGAAGGGTCGTTTGGAAGTAATGCTAGACAGTTGTTTAGGAGAATTATTCTGATTATTGTTATTATTTTTTGCATTTTCATCTCAAAGATTGGAACTAACTGCCGCTACCACTTCACCCAAATTTCAACATTTAGATACATCATGTTTTCCTCCACAAAAGGTACAACCTACCCTAGAATTATCATCTATTAGTGTAGGGCATTCATTAGACGAGTGTCCATGTCCTTTACAATTAGAGCACCACATATTTGTCCTTTGGTTTGTAGGTTTAGGACGTTTCTCTCTACAATTGGTTACTTGGGTAGATAATTCGAATAACTTTTTCTCCTATTTAGAGACACTATCCATGACTTGCTCACTTGGAGGTGCTTTTATTGCTAAAGGTTGCACATTAAGGGAACGAGATTGGATGTTTAATGGTGGTTCTAACCATAACTTAGGACTAAGTCGAGTAGGATAATAATCTTGTCCCTTAACATCCATGCCTTGTATGTGATCATATCCCATCTTTGGAGGAGGATATGGTTCTGCATATTTGTGTTTACCCGAGTCTTTTCCCAAGTTTTAGCTAAATTATAAGGTGTTTCGATATTACGAGGACTCCTTTCTTTTAGATAAATTCTTAATTCTTCTGGCCAGATTCCACCCACAAAGGTACATGCCAGGACCTTACCATTTAACCCATGATTATTACATTTTCTCAATAATGCATTTACCCTTGTATGATAAGGGTCAATACCCTCATTGGTTGCCATTCGTGTGGTACAAAATCTCTCTATTAATCCAGGTATAAATGATCTTTGCCTAAAGCGTGCCAAAAATGCATCTTTCAGTTCATTCGAAGTAGCAAAAGGTGCCCGTAATTGTATGTACCAATCAAAGCCATCATCCAATAAAGTACTTGGAAAAGTACCTAAATAAAAATTCAAGGGTAAGTGATTTGCTTGAGCCACAATTTCAAATCTATCTATATGGCAATCAGGATCAAATCCCAATAAACCATAATAAATAGGATATGGGGCCATATTTAAAAATTTTAGTTGAGCCATGTTTATTGGTTCAATTGGTTCAAAGTGGGGAGGAGATGGAGGTTCTAAAGGATCAATTGGTAGGTGAGGAGTTCCACGTAATCCCTCTTCCAATCCGTTTGAACTTTCTCCACAACTTGAACTGTTACTACTACTTGAAAAATTTGATGGTTCGAGTGTAGGTATAGTGAACTTTAAATTTTGTTCTTTAATCAATCTTTTTTTTATAAATGATACTTTTACTTGAAGAACTCTCACCCAAATTTTTTTCTGTTATTATATTCAAGTTTTTTTTAAGTAGTGTATTGTCTTCTTCCTTACTTGAATATTCCAACTCCCCCTCTTAATATTTTTGTTTATTTTTTAATTCATTACTAATTTCTCCCCTGGAATTTTCTTTAACTTCTTGTCCTTTGGGTTTATTCAAACGGGTTAGAAAAGTTTGGACCGCCAAATCCAAGTAAGATAAAGAAGTTTCAAATTGTAAATTTTTAATGATGTATTCTCGTCAGGACTATTGAAAGTCCCCTCGATAAATGATGGGCTTACACTTAAGGTTCAAAATAAAAATTCTACGCCAGAAGGACTAATAGAGCCAACTGAATGTTCAGAATTTGGAGATGGTAGTGAAGTCAATGATTCATTCATTGCTAAAATACTTTGAGGTGAATTTGGTGCACCACACAATTCAGGTGACAATTTTAGACCTTGTTTAATTAATGGCAATGGCAAAGCATTAAAGTATGGATTTGTAGCTACGGCTAATAATTTTTGTTTAGCACGTTTTCTGGCTCTTTTATCCCGTGCTTTATTTTGCTTTTCTATTTTATCATTATCCTTGTCGGACATTGAATGGTGTTTCGCACATCTTGTACATGGTGGTTTGAAATTCTTATTTTCTGAAATTTTTAGTGATAATAAATTTCTATAATAATTTTCCAACTATCTCGAGGTGCTAAATATGATTTAATAGATTGTTCCAAGGCTTCTAATTCATAAAATTCTTGTTTAAAATTACGGGGATATTTCCATGATCTCAAGATGTCCGGAACCGACTTTGTCTCATAAGAATGGCTTAGTGTAAATAAAAGCTCATCAATTCTCTTGGTTAGGAATTTTATTAATTTTTTCTCTTCTCTATTTATGGTTGAATAAATATAAAAATAATCTATCAAATTGCTCTAAGGTGACAATTGGGTCGTATTCCAACCAATTTGTTCTCATTATTCTATTGCTTTGGTCTTTTATATTGAAACCATGAGCTAAGTATTAAAAGATCAACGTCAAAAGATTCCTCGTCTTGTTCCTCTTCAAAATTTCTTTGATAATTATGTTAAAAAATTAATCTTTCAACAAATTGACTTCTATGATTATCTTCAAGGTTTTCCTTGCTAATTTGTTCAATTTCTTTTCCTAATAAATGGATTAAATTGGTTTCATTCTTTTAGCTCTTTGGTATAAATGCTAATAAGCGACTCAATCTTATTAATATTTCTGTAAGAGTTTCCAATTTCACCTCCATTTCTCATAAGCGAAGCAACCCAAAAGCATGTTTATTTGTGTGCACAATTTTTCTACTAAAAAAATCAAGCATTAAATACCTTGAATTTTTTATAAGAGGTTGTAATTGAACAACTAGGTAGATGACTTAATAGTTGGATATCCGTTCCAAGTACCACATGCACATGAAATTATGGGTTGGGTTAATTCTTTTAACCTACCATATTGGGCAAATATAAAATGTAATTTGATTGGTAATAACAATGACCCTGCATCTGCCATCAAAGTTCCTATGTGTTGTCCTTCATTCCAAATTTCTGATAGTATTATCCCCTTAATTTCTAAAGGTAAATTATCAAAACAATTTTGAAAATCTTTACCAAGCTGTAGAAGTCTTCCACTTAAGGTAAAACCTTTACCAAAATAAGCTTCTCAAAATACCCGATAAAGTGAGGAAAATAAATAAGGTCCTTGTTGGAAATTATTAATTTCAGATGGTTTTAATTCCCAAAGAAACATTTTAGCAATCCCATATTTTTAATCTTTTCTATAATTTATTTTAGATTTATTTTCGACTTGCAGAACATAAAAATTTAATTTTTGTTCACTGCAAGACAATGATGCAATGCCCAAACAAAGACCATTCGTCAACTGTGACTTGACTACATTACCTCATACAGTCATGATCTAGACGATTTGTCAAGGTCTCATTCTACAGTTACATACATTGTGACTGTCTATTTGTAACAAGGATTTTTTAGTGTGCACAACACCAATTGTTTAATAGGATTGTAATTTTAGACTAGCCTATGTACCATCTTTGTAACCAATCAAGTATTATCAAAGAGTTGTACTTATATGCCACTTGATAACATATCATTACACCTACAATTTGTTTAGACATTAAAAGATATCGTCTATCTACATCTAAGTCACCGTTAGCCAAAAAGCCTCCCCGGCAACGACGGCAAAATGTAGAAGGAAAATTTGTCTTGTAAATGTAAATAAATCCAAGATAATTTCCTAGTGGGGGATCTTTGAGAGGCTTAATTTTGTCTATCGTTTTAATAACTAAGGTCACATGTTAGATAGGAATGTCTTTTGTTTAACATATTATCCATTAAGATAACGAATTATCCATTATATGTGTGTTAATTAGCCCTTGTGCTTTTCCCGTGAGTGCACTCTACACTTTTACAATCAATTATTGGTTAAACATGCATTTGTGATTGTGTGGGATCCTCTTATTAAAGGTCACAAGTAATCTTTAAGTGTTTTATTGAGTGATACAATTTGTCGTTTCATAATCATTGCATCATAATGAATTCCATTGACAACTCTTATTGCTAATTCCTTTTTATTAGAATTCACAACTATGCTAGCCATTCTACTTTGCCATGAGCTTTTGGGTGTGGAGTTCTATCATGGCTTCCCACTTTCGCTCCACTGGTCCGCCTTAAGTTAATCATTTCATCATACCTGCAAAACTTTCCATTCAAAGAAACACCGGACAACAATTGTATGTCACTCTTTGTATAATTGTTGTTATTGATAACCCTCTGCTATCAAATCTATGTGTTCTCTCACTAATACTTTCTCATGGCAAACGGTCTTGTTTTATGTCGTCAACCTCATGACACATACAAACAATCTCTTTTTCTTTAGCTTGGCTTGATGTACACTTGCTCAAACTTTAATTCAAAAGGCATCTAGCCCAACTTATGACAACATGGTCATTTAACATAAATTCTCAAGACTCTCTCGGCCCACTCATGGCTCTTTGGTCTTACTCTTCCATCTTCTCCATTGCTCTCTCTTTTAGCAATTTTTTTCTTCTCAATTTACCTTCACTATTTGTCATGCTTCATCCACATGATCTTTTAACGCTTCAATTCATACCACAATGACATAAATTTCTTTTTGGGGAATTATTATTGCCTTCCAATGTAATGACTAAGGGTGATCAATCCTTATTTCATACATTATAGACTTAATTTCACTCGGCAATTCAATAAGATAATTAATATAATTGTATGCATTTTACCTCACCCTCTATCCACTCATCTCGGTGTTAGAATAAGGGGAATTACAACAATTGTATAAGACTAGTTGTAATTATTGCTTTATGGTTTTATAACTCGTCACGTCACTCGGTGTCTACCATAGGAAAGGATTTCATAAATGGTAATATAATGAAAAGTCTCAATTACTACAGTGCTACACAGATTCTCTATTTTTGATACTCAATTTAGTTATAGATATTGGTATTATTTAAGACAAATTATATACTATAGCATTTTCAGTGTGCTGATTGAGAATTGGCTGAAGCATTGATTAATTGTATCCTGGATACACCCGCTCATTCCTGAGCCATTAATTGTGCACCGTTATCACAACTCAACGTATGGTGAATTCCGATTTGTAAGGCTCAATCAATGGCTATTGGTCTTCAGCAATCAGCCATCAATTCCCATGGACTCTGACTTCGTCATCCTCTAATCTCCAATAAACATTTCTGATGTAATGTAGACCACTGGTAATGCATAAATTACACCAACAGATCCGTAATCATAAAACTAGGCTTGTATTTTATAAAAGTTGAGAGTTACAATCACCAGCCTAGGATTCACATTCAAAGTGAGAAAAATGTGGTGTTTCCTAAGTTGCAATCAGTTCCTTTATATTCCTCTCGTGCCTATTGGTATCTGGACCTTAACCAATGATCTTCTCACTCAACTACCATAACTACTCTAATAACTTCCTTTTGATAACTTCCTTTTACTATCTAACTTGACCGCCTTTTGGTCTTTTTTACACTATTCCAAAAATTAGGGTAAATATTTACACTATTTCATACGATTTGTAAACTAGTGCTACTTATAATCTCTATTCACATTGCAAAGACGAATAGTGTTCAAAAAGTAAAAATTTTGCACTACAGCCATTATCACTAGCCCAAAGAAAAACAAAGACAGGTGTTGGAGCTTTGGAAGAGGATGCCATTGTAGAAGATGGCGAGTGTGGTGGTCACAAGTGCAACGGGTCGTATTAATCGTGCTGTAGCGAATGCGAACGCTCACCAATAGTTGGCGCGGAGGCTTGTCAAGCTTAAATTAAGAGGGAGTGATTAGGGAGGATGGGGCATGTATCAAAGATTAGCAGAAGTTTGAATTAAAGTTGCATGGGAGTCCATTATAATACATGGCTTTCAAAGATACTTGAATAGCTTGGAGCTAAAGCGATCAATTTTAAAGAACAAGGAGTAGAATTTTGGACTTAGCTGACGGCATTTCATTTTAGAGTGTAGAGCAATGAAGCATGGCCTAAATAGTGCACGATTTGGATTAATTATTCAAAGTGGTAGGTGGAAGTTGTTGAGAAGTGTCAGATATTTTAATGTGACCACAGAATAGAGTGCTTCTAAAGCTGGCCGCTGTCTGGAACTTAAAATGACGATCCCAATGTATAGAGCGTTGTGCTTTTAAAAGCGGGCAGGTTCCATTGGGTGGACAATATGTCCATTGGAAGCGAAGAGAACGACAGTAATAAAGAAGCCAAGATATTGGAAGTCTTCATTTTGAAGCTGATGCTAGGAACGAGTTGTGTATCAAACTCTACTTAGATCAGCTGCTAAAGAAAAAGAAACGGACAACCCAATTCTCTACCTTGAAACAACTCAAGGCGTCATTGGAGTCGCAAATGCAGAGGTACGCGGGCATAGAGGGTACAGCTAGAACATTAGGTCGGAGTTTGCCAAGCTAGACGTAGTGACAACGAGGAGCCGGAGAGGGAGAAAAGCGGCTGACAAGGAGCAAGAGGTCCAAGTTTTGATGGACGATGTGTGTGTTACAAAAATGCAGGTTTATGCTTGCCTTGTTGTGAGGGGGGGGGGTGATTGAAAATGTAATTGTTGGGAGGGTCATAAGAGTTGGGTGCGTTTTTTGCATAACGTTGTTTTTTGGGAAAATGAGTGATGGATGCTTGCAATTGAAGGTCGACCGTGTGGGTGAATATTATGGTTGATGGCTTCAATAGTAAACAATGCAATTGATAAAGTGTGACTTGGATGGATTGCAAAGAGTGCTATAGATGGAGAGAGGGATACTAGACCTCGACGGCGTAAGTAGCAAACAATTATGATGTATGATGGAAGTCTCCCATGAGGGTCAGACTCTTTCGGATGCATATTCTTGTCGTACCATCAAATTGGGTCCAAACGAGCACGTTCTTGGAGCAATCGACTATTTGTGTAGATGTAAACTAAATCTTCCACCTTCTTCACTTCCAAATGAATTTGGCTCTTACTATGCACGAAAGAATACATGCTCTAGATGGCCTCATATGACAAGGCCAAGCAGGTTTGTGCTAATATACCCTTTGCAATTTGAGGCAATGATTGTCCAACCACAAGATTCCATCACTAGTGGGACAACAAATTGTTGTTTTCTATCTCCCTCGCTTCCAATGGTGAATACGGGCCTCGCAATTCTTCATACTCCATGATTTCAATCATTACTCCCTCAAAGGACATTCAAAGTGGAACACAAAGCTTGCTAACAACTCTCTATTTAGTGCCTCACCATCATTTGAATTTTCAAATTGTTGGCTAGATAAGGATTCAATAAAGCCCCTGCATATTGAAGATCTGTCGGCATCTTCTCTCAATGGCCAATGAATGATCCTTCAAGGCAAGTTGCAATGTTTAGCAACATGCTAAACGGCTCATTGCACAGCTTGAACACATGCACTTATAGCTTGTTCATGGCTACCCAATCTATTTCCATTGCCGAGATTTGTCTATAAAAAGTCCGCAATGTCTTTAGTACTTGTGTCACTACAAAATCAAAGTTTGTGCATTGATGCCAGAAAGTCTTGTTTAGGATAGTAGCCCTCACTCAAGATGCCTTTGCATGGCACGGTGCCTATTTTGCCTACTGAAATAAGAGAATACATTAGTTATCCATGTTAGATCTATTACAACCATTTCTAGGGCATTCTTCATTTCCAAGAGTTGATAGATCATTATGTGATTGCATCCAAATCTTGTTGCTGCCGGCTTCAAAAGAAACAATTGTGGCAAAAATCATTGAAAAAGAGCCATGGGTACATAGTGGTTCCGGATGTACAATGCAACCTCTTTTGCCTTCTAGACAAGGTGTGCAAATATGTCTTCCTTCCTCTAGTCTTTAAAAAGGAGGTCCAAAATATGTGGGCAACATTCTTGTATGTATACGTGTGGGTACTCCTCAGTGAACTTCTTCATTGCCCTCAACATGTTTGTTGCAATATTGGTCCGTACTTGGACCACATTCAATGGTCCAACCTTTTTGATCAAACTTTCCAATTAGTACTTTATATATGCATTAGATTTTTTCATACCCGTGGTGTCTATAAGCACCAAGAAGATATCACCCATTGGACATTGAAGCATGATTTTCATGAGAGGAGGACGCATAATGTTGTCCCACCCATCGGAGCATATTGTTGCCCAATACTTGGCAATATCTACACCGGTCTTCTCGCCAACAAGTTCTATCACTTTTTTTTAAGGGGCTCAATGTGTTTTGTCCTCATGGCATTGTACAATGGTGGTGTATAATCAAAATCCGCCTTTGATGTTGCTTTTGTAGCCTTAACGAAGGACGTCTAACCACTTTGAATGCAATGTTTACTTTATAAAGAAAATGTGCCCATAATTCGTCCAATTCTTTTTGTTTTTTAAGTTGGTAAGCCTCTAGAAAGCTTTGTTGCCGTACAAATCTTGGCGTCGATGACTATGCTTGGCTCACAGGATTTGTAGATTGCATTTTTCCCTCATTCCAATTTCCAAGGCACTACCTTGTGGGATTGATTGGCTAGATCAAGGTTCTTTAGAGCTTAGGTTTGGTGCGCTAGGAGGGCCAACGATCTCTGCCTCGGTCATCCTAGTAGAAAAACTATTCCCGCATCTTTTAAAATGGGCATTAACAACTGCAGAGACTTACTTGACGAAGTCTTTGTTCATTGTGGATACCCATAGTGTGACATGCACCTCCCACGTTTGTATGCAAACATGTAAATGCACCAAACACATGTCACTTGATCCTTCCTGTTAAATGTGAATCACTAGGTCTACTCCTTTGTTTGAGCCCTTTGTTAAGACGACATCACTATAAAATTGGAAAGTTGTTGTGCCAAAAATAGTTCACCAAAAGTAAAGAATTCTGTGTGCTACTAGAAAATGTGGACCCAAAGGTCATTTACAAATTTATAAATTTATGCAAGAAGCCCAATATGGAGCTCCTAGACACAAAGCCAACAATGTAAGAGGGGACAATCACATCTCATATGGCTCTTATATAGTGCGGGTGCTAGAGCATACGATCACATATGACTAGGGTCTCGCGCGTACAAGGCGCTCGCGCACACAGGAGCCCTTGCGCATGCGCTCCTATCGCAAATGCTAGGGGGCCCCGGCGCGCACGCTAGGGCGTCGGGCTCGTACGCAAGGGGACCAAGCTTGTACGCTATGGGGTTGGGTGCGTTCATCCGAGAGCGAATACATACGCTGACGGTCGAGCGTGCATGTTGGCGGGCTAGGCACACTTCTTGGAAGGCACCGAGGCGTATTGTGGGGCGGGCATATGCACGCTCGTAGAAATTTAAAATAATACTTTTAACAATAAATACTCATTCTAAAGAACTATCACAGTTTAAACACTTTATCTAACAATGTGAAAATAGTAATTCTTCTTTTCCATATAAAAGATAATTAAAATTTTCTAAATATATTTTTTTCTAATTTCAAAAAGAAGTATTTGGTCACACAATCTAAGTCTTACTGGTTAAAGAGGAAAATAGAACATAAATGTTAAATCCAAACTTGCAAGAATTGCATCATGCAATCACAATAATGAGAATTCATATACCAATAGAAAAATGCAAAAAACATTTCCAATATTTAGTGGCACTTACAAAATTGCCAAAGGCTCATTTTCCAAGAAGTGTCTTTATTTCTATCTGTACATTTCTAGTACAATTAAAGTTCTAAGACAACCAAATTGAAATCTACTGATCCTTATCCCAAATTTTTTCCTTCATTTCTTGAATTTCTTCATGGCATTCTCAAACTTCATTTTCCGTCTCCCAAAAACTTCCGCACATACAGTAGTGTCAATTTAATGATTGGCGCCATCTTAAAGTTCATTTGGATTTCAATTGTCGGTCACTCAACCAGTACTCCAAATTCCACCTCCACGTAAACCATCCGTAAAATAGATATATTTACTGAGTTGCGGCGCACCTAAACCTCGTCATAGATATACTAGTACGCTTGGATGCAATGCTTTTTGAAGACTTCATTGGTGCAGTAACTTAAGTTGGCCCTGTTTGCACGCCGCATTTGTGAATGTCGCAAGAATGGCCACAACTTTCCCATATGACACCATCCAATATACTTTGCACATTGTGCAAATGTCAACAGTTTTGGAACAGCCTCATAACCAGAAAATGCCTTCAACTCATGATCAACCAATATTTGAAAGGGCTTCTTCTGCTTGTGGCCTGCTTGTCGTGTATCACGTTGTCATTTTTTGGGTGTCTTGTAAGTGGTAGAAGGGTCTCTAGAATCCATGGTTTGAATTGACGTGAAGGGGTGGAGAAAACAAAAGCGTGTCCATAGACACCGTAAAAAACTTCCCAAAAGTGTGTAGTCACATTTGCGGGTAAAAGGGCATATGATTTCAATATCTATTTTTGATTATTTGAATTTTGTATGAAGATGTATTAGGTAGGAGCTATGTGGTAAAATAGATCTTTTTCTCATCGAACCTATAGAATAAATTTTATGCCATCTTAATTGGTGTTCTCTTAGAGTGCGCAACTCTAAAATTTTGATATTAAGAAAGAGATTTTTAATGCAAATGCGACATTTAAGTAAATGTGGACTTTAAGTCGAATTCTGGACTTAGGATCAATTCTTGATATAGGAAGCAAGATCATGAGATCATACGGTCTTACCATTGGCATCAGGAATAGTTTCAATAAATATAGGATTGAGCCTACAGATTAGGAGTAACTGCAACATTCACTTAGAGATGAAGTTTAAAAAGGCATCAAACAATGTGGTGGGATCTGGCGATCAAAGATACATAGCTTACATAGTGGGATCCTACAATCTAACAACACATGTAGGGCAATCAATGTAGTACACGTCAAACAAAGAAGCATTCAATTAGGCGCGGAGAATGGGGGTATGAACCACTGATAACTTTACTCATAGAGTATACTGAACAAAAGTAAGCCGCTGAAGAACTGAATGTTGGGAAGCGGCTACATACTTTGTATTACTCGCTCAAGATACATAGCGTACATAGTAAGATCCTACGGTGTAACAATACATGTAGGGCAATTGAAGAACTGAATGTAGGGAAGCGGCTACATACTTTGTATTACTCGCTCAAGATACATAGCGTACATAGTAAGTTCCTACGGTGTAACAATATATGTAGGGCAATCAATGTAGTACACATCAAAAAAATAAGCAACCAAATAGGCATGGAGAATGGGGGTGATGACTATCAAAAAAATATATTCATAGAATAAACTGGATGAAAACCAATGCCAACAGAACTCACTGTAGGGAACCGACTACATACTTCGTAACACTCGCTCAAAGTGCCATGGTTCAAGTAGTCTACGATTAAACTTTACATCCATCGGGTGCCCCCGCAGATACTCCTTCACCGAGGTGTAAGATCACAGCGGAAGGATGAACGGAAGCAACGCTGTGCCAATATTAGGTATAACATTGGATGTGTTGGGTAAGGTCATTTCACCATGCCATGACTTTGGAAAGTAGCAAGCGAGGTCTCCGTTGAAGACCTGACGCATTGGCTGGTCATCAACCATCAATATTTTGTCAGGAAGACATAACTGCTTCGTCTTCCGGTCCGTTGAGAGTCTCTGAAGAACCTTGTCACAGAAAGGATACAATTGTGGCCTTGAACACTTGTTTCGTCCATAACAAAAAAGAAGTCTTGACCTTATGTCTTCGGGGAGGAGGACTTCGAGGACCTTCTTCAGGCGCGCGGGGACCATGGACGACCATATACCAACTTGGAAGGACCTCAGAAATATATTGAAGAACTCTAGGAGACCAGGCCGAACAATGATGTTGTTCCGATTGAAGCGTCGCGGGGAGCAGTTATCGTAATGCTCAAAACAAAGCAATCCGTTGACAGACAACACGATAACTTTTGTCGAGTCGTTGCGTCGTTGTGATCATAGAGAAAGATACAAGTTATAAACAACATCATGGATCGTAGGATCCCACCACACTGCCATCCATACAACAAACAAATC
Source organism: Bryoerythrophyllum caledonicum (assembly GCA_963971425.1). NCBI lineage: Eukaryota > Viridiplantae > Streptophyta > Bryopsida > Pottiales > Pottiaceae > Bryoerythrophyllum > Bryoerythrophyllum caledonicum. Next base: position 39,195,899 of record OZ020514.1, read on the forward strand.
ATCCATACAAGATCCTTAACTACTCCATCCATGAGGGTCGTAGGATCCTACCACACTGCTATCCGCATCACAAAAATCATACAGTATCCTTAACTACTACATTCTTCAGGGTCGTAGGATCCTACCACCCTAAGGATAATTCATGGGAGATATTGCGATTAATAATATTCAAAATAAGATGATGGCCTCAATACTGAAGAGTGTCTGATAGAGTAGAGGTACATCCTACAAGTTTATATTGAAACAAAATATACAAAATATACACATCACCGATACGAGTGAGTAGTCATTGAAATGCCCCGACTTTGGAATTCCATTTTCGGGAACACCCAATTACGATGTTCTGAGCCAACGCAGTGGACCTAAATTCTCGAGGAACCGGACATCCAGGAAGGGGATGGTTACGGACATATTCGGCCACAGAGAGATTTGAGGAAAACATATTCTCAAGCCATGAAAGCATAGTGTTCATGAGGAACTTGTCCTTCAGGTCACCAGACCACGTTTCAGGATGAATCGCACTGAACTCATCGTTGAGGAGGTTCTTCTCCGGGCTGTCGTCAATGAGCAATGTCAGACTGAGGTCTACGTGGTCAACATATTTCCTGACGTTACTGAGGTCCTTGAGCATGTACTTCTTCTCAACGTTGTTCCCGGCTCTCGGAAAGCTCGACTCCGTAATATCAGATTGTGACATAACTGTTAGGTCATCTAGCTTTATAGTAGAACTACCCAAAGCCACCTATAACATGCTATCGACATTTTTCCTCATGGAGCAACTCCATACCACGACAATAGACTTATTTGTCAGCACCTTCAGAAAATTTGCACACTCAGGTCTAGCGACAGTTTTACGCCCCTTATCGTATGATCTGTGAATCAGAAACCCATTCAAGTCCAGCACAACAGTGTACCGAGGTTGCCTTACCTTTGCTGATCTAGGGGCTGATTTAATGGCGGGTGCACTGAGTTTTCCTGCAGAAAACAAACGTTGCAAGCATGAGTCTCCAATTCAGAAAACTAATAATAAGCAGTAGAATTGTCTAGAATCATACCTTCTCTAGAGGAACCAGAACCCTTTTGTGCCGCCGATAATGGAACCTTTTCACGACGTTGAGCAGTCCCCGACACCTCAACTGCCCAAAAAAAGGAGGTAATTAGAGAAGAATACACGACCGAAAAGCCATTCCGAATACTTATGCATTTCCAGCATTCGAGACAACAGTGCTGGAGGATAGTAGGATCCCACCATCCCATTAGAATCATAGGATCCTACCATCCCAATAGGAACGAAAAAGACTACACTACCCAAAGCGATCGTAAGATCCTACGATGGCCGTAAAGATCGCTGATCCTGAATTCCCCTGAGAATATTAGTGTGAACATAGAACATAAAGGATACACAGAAAACAACAAGATGGTAGAATTTAATAGCTCATACCTTCTGCAGAGGGTCCTGCATCGGTATGTTGTGCGGATGGAGGACCCTTTTCAGCAGCATCAGCCTCAACATCAGGTCTTGGGACGATCCTAAAGGTTGTTGGCTGAATTTCTTGACTGAAATTCAAAGGGTCATCCAAGTAGTCCTCAACAATAGGTGTATTTGAAATGTTCCTAGGAGGGCTGAAGGCGTGTAGTGACTGACTAGCCTCCTCGAATATGCCTATGATAAGCTCCCTATCGAACGGCGCTTTACTTACTAGGGGTGAAACAGTCAAATCAATGTCCTGTAATGTAGCAAGTGTATTCGCGGCAGAGTGCTGCTCATTATCCGTCGTAGTCTCCATGTCCTGGCTGGAGGAAGGATGAGACGATGGTTCTAACTCCATCGGTGTAGGTCTGGACGACGGGGGATGAAGCACGTCCGATCTTCTCGGCTTTAAAGGTGGAACATTCGTGACAGTCATCCTGGTGATAGGAGCAAGTAACTCTTCCTCCGCGAGCAACGATGCCTCCTCTTCTCCTCTTGTCCTTTCCTGATCTGGAACAGAACTCACCTCTTGAAGTTCACCTCGTCGATAACTCATGTCCTCATGGCACTCATCGGGCAAGTCGTGAAGTAGAGCCTGAAGGCTGCTATCCTCCTCTTCAAAAATTGTGCTGGCATTGACATGGTCGATATCATGCATAAGAGAATCGCCATGGCCGTAGACATGCTCCGCCGCTGCTGAAGTAGACGGCACATGATCGTCATGCGAAATTTGGAAAAGCTGCGGCAATGAAATAAGGTCAGTCAAGTTGTTGTCCCAATCGAGAACTACTAATGAAAAACTGAACATCAAGATGGCTGAAAGCGGGTGTAGGTGAAAGTGCTTTGTACACCGAAGCATCTATGCATAACTGCAATGATCAGAACCTGTTAAAATTAAATCTCTACAACGAAAGACGAGCAGGGATAGTAGGATCTAACGATTCTAAAGCAGTCTTTGAGTAGTAACTGATGACTATATCAAGTAAGATGGATCCATTGATTCATATATTCCAAGTTCTATAAACAACAGGCGGAGCAATGTCATTCATACCGGCGGCTCAGAAGATGAAGTACGCAGATGCCGATCATGTACTTCCACAGTTCCCTGCATGGAGTGGGGATATGATGATGAATATAACGAATATGCGAAGAGAAAATTAACAACAGTACATTGCTCATCAGTTCACATGGTTATTGTTATATACAATTGTCCTAGAACAGTTTGTTCGTTGACAAAGATAAAAAAAGCGGGTGTATCATACAATGGTTGCCTCATGGGCACCGGTTTGTGTAGAAGAGGGAGGAGTCAAGTTGATCTGCTCCTGGTTATCCAACTGCAATCTTCGATGAGTCTTGGACCTGCCCGACCGCTTGTCGTCCAAAGGCGGATCCTCCTCTTCGATGTCCTCCGCCTCCACGTCCTCTGCCTTCTCGGAGGGTGCCTCGTCCAAGTCGTTGGAGGAGTCACTCTCAGAGCTGGATACCGGTATGACCTTCTTCTTGCCTCTTGCGATCTTCTTTTTCTTCCTCTCGCTCACAGTCAAGGTTGCCATGGCAGGTACCGCTATTGCCAGCGTCTGAGCACTTTCCCAGATATCCTTCGCTGTCTCATCGGCTCTCGTCACTTCATCCCTGGAGAAGACGACTTCGATGACTTGTGCTCCTTTAGTCTACAACAGAGAGTAGTAGGCTGTATTAGATAACATTTAACAGATTCATACGATGTAAAGATAGCGTGGAAAGAGAACTTGAACAAACTGAGGGATGAGGTAAAGAGATCGTAGGATCCTACGGTCATCTTACGAGGCCAATCTAGGTAATCGAAGGACCCCCACCGATGTTGACAAGAAGATTATTTGGAGCCCCCAATGTGCCAAGCAACTTCTAACCGCGTCGATATTGAAATTGGCATATGAATGTAGGGCCCATTGCTTGGGAGCATCCTCAAAATCTGCTGTGGATATTACTGTCTGGAACGGCATCTCATTCCCAAAAGCTGATCGGAAGCAGTGTGCTTCAGCCGAATTGAAGTCATTCCCATACACAAAGTTGAAGTACAGGGGCAACGTTGGTTCAGGTGATGAAGGACTGACGAAGCCCTGCGTCCCCTGGGTAATGTATAAAGTTGGTGTGTGAAACCAAGGTAGCGTTTGTGTAGCGATAGCGCCCCTCTGAGCTACAGCGTTGGCAACATCCACCATTCCTGCCCGAACTGTGATAAACACACCTGGATATCGGACCCTCCTGAACTGGTTATCATCCTTATGCTCCATGGCCTGCAGAGTACGCAAAACCTGTTCCATGATTGAAAAATCAGGTTTTCCTTTCTCTTTGCGATTGACAAAGCAGTACACCATAACCACCGTCGCGTCCTTCTTTGTCCATTGAAGCATCTGGTCACTGCCCAACCGTAGAATCTTCGCCAGGTCTCCAAATTTCCTGTTCATCCAGGCGGATTTATATTTCGTAGAAAGCGACGATGCGGACGAGGTTGGAGCGCTCTCAGCTCGATTCTCCTTGATGGCCTTCTGGTGATCGAAAAGCATCTTCAGAATAGTGGAAAAATCATCCTCCTTGTTTTAGGGGGCTAAGGCGGATCCTCGCTTCAAGAAGAAGCGCTCTCCAGCAGGGTCCTTAATAACCTTCTCAAACCACGTTTCGATGGTGGCTTCGGTGACCTTGTACTCCGCTGCAGCCTTAACATAATCATCCTTAGAATACGAGGCTTCCTTCAATGTCTTACACCTCAGGGGCTTCTTAAAGAAGTAGTGCATGAACTCATTCTTGATGAGTCTATGCTTCTTCTTAGTCTGACACGCCTTCTCGAGGCCTTGAAGGACGGGCACCTTCTTCGCCAACTTCGTCGACTTCACCGAGACTTTCTTCGCCATCACCAACTTGGCCATCTTCTCGATATCACTATCCCACATGAAATAAAGTGGCATCAAGTCGTTCTGCTTTAGAGCCCTCGCCTGGTATCGCTTCTACTTCAAACCCTCCTTCCTCGACCTATCCTCGTTGTCCTCGACGTCATCTACAGAGTCCTGGTCAACACCTGAGACAAAGCTCGAAGTTACCCCGAATGCGTCGGGAAGAAGTCCAAGTACCCAGCTCTCCTAGATCTGTAACCAAATCTGGAAAATTGGCTCCGAAACAAATAGAAGAGGATATTTTGCGATTCCTGTGTTGTTGTCTTCAACGATCTTTGAATCGGAGTTGGAGAACAGTGCCGGAAGTTTATCAGACCAGGCCTGCAAGGATATAGGGAGTGAGAACTGACACACATAGATTTTCAGATAGTAGGATCCTACGATCCTGACGACCATGTGGTTATTTGAGTTAGCATCCTAAGATCCTACGATCAGTCTATACCTTGTACATGAATCGGTAAGTCAAACATTAACCTGATGGGTAATGTTTCAGTGACTCACCTTGAACTCATTGGAGTGTGCCAATCCATTCTTGGATGGAGCTGGACTACCGGCTGAAACCCAGCTCTTACGCGCTAGACCCAGCAGGGTTAGATAGTTGCCCTCTGATCTAACGCCAACAAGATCTTGGTTGAAGACCCTTGAGTAGTATAGCATCAGGTTCCAGTCCTTGGGATTCTGCCAGACAATAGTTATGATGAAGCTCTTGGCATCTCTCTCATCTTCTTCCGAGAGACTTCCCTCCTCAATGAGGACTCTGTGTGCAGCCACGCAATGTTGCCCGCCTATAACCACATATAGTGTGTTTGGGCCGATGTCCTTCAGTGTTGGTTGCTCCTTAAAAAACTCGTATGCATCGTGCGGCACGTCCTTGAAATCTTCTTTCCAGACTGGATAATGTCCCTTCACTGGCATCACGTACAGATGTTGTAGTGATGCCTGAAATGGCATCGTGCGCTTCTGGTCAATGAGCTGTAATACTCGCTTCTTATCCAGTGGTCGATAAACGACAGTACCGGCTGGAGCTCGGTGAAGGCGGTCAATGTCCACTACCAGATCAGCGGGGTCTTGCGGGGACACCTTCATTGGCTTCTTACGAAAAATATGGAGTTTCGAGAACTCTCTTTCGTATAGAGTCTTCACAAGCTGCAGCTCTATTGCGGTTTTCCCTGCAACGGTTTTACTCGTCATCCCCACTGCCTTCGCAAGTGTGAGTTTGTCCACCTTGGGGTCCGACTTCATCCGAGTCTGCGACTTCTTCTTTGGCGGCCCCTCCGCCGCAAGAAGTGAAGACAACCGCTTCTTCTTAGGAGGTGTAGGCGGAGCCGCTTTCTGTAGGTCTCTATTATACGAATCTCGATTTGCCCGTAGCTCCTTCCAACCTTGGACAATCCTTCGAACGTCGAAGTTAAAATTCGATACAGTAAATCCCCAGTCCTTGACCGATTCGTTTAGTGCAGGAACCAAACCTACTTTGTCAATGACTAAGCCATATACCCTGGAACATCCCGAACTCGCCACAAACTCGGAGATGACAATTACAAAAATGGTGGCCGTGAGGTGCACTAACTCTAGTACTTCCATGTTCATTGTTGATAATTTGTATGAAGGACCTCCAGGAGCTGCGGCATTTGTAATAGCCAACACTGGCGCTATCAAAATGTTTTTTTGCTTCCGGTCAAGCGTCCAATGAAGATCCCATTCCACAACCTTGTCGGCCATAAAGAAAGCTGTGGGCTCAGGATCACTAACTAGATTACATTCTATGTTCCTCAGCCCACACGAAACAGCATCATAGAGGTTCACATGACACCAGTCGGGGTTCACGTCTTCGAGTTCGATGATGTTTTCCCTGACCAAACCAATGCATAAATTCAGTAGTCATATAGGAAACTCAGGTGTCAACGATTTCCTTTCAAATCACGGGAAACCATCTAACTAATGATCGTAAGATCCTACCATCTTAAAAGACACGGTCAGTTCATATAGACCTTTGGGGGATCGTAAGATCTTACGATCCCATTCTACAATGGATACAGATGAAGTTGTGATACCAAGAGTACTCTGTGAAATGGATCGTAGGATCTTACTATCTTTGAGGGAATCTTTGGTTCAAGTAGACCTGAGGGATTGCGAAAGATCATATGATCCCTCAAGGGGACCGTAAGATATTACGATCCTGAAAGGAATAGTAAGATCTAACGATGTTGTCTAGAATCGTATGATCTTACGATCCTGAAAGGGATCGTAGGATCTAACGATCCTCATGGGGATCGTAAGATCTTACAATTCTCATGGATATCGTAAGATCTTACGATCCTGATAGAGATCGTAAGATCTTACGATCCTGAAAGGGATCGTATGATCTTACGATCCTTATGGGAATCGTAAGATCCTACCATCCTCATGACGATGGTAGGATCTTACGATCGCCATGAGGATCGTATGAACTTCAGATGCACTTCAGCACAAATGTACAACTTATGATAACTTTATGTGTAAACAGTGTACAATAGATCTACATTGGATCGCAAAAAGTTTGCATACCATACTCAATAACCCTAAATTGCATATCAGACTACAAGGGATTAACATACAATTCAGTAATACTCGATGAATGTTATGTTATTCATGACATACTACAAAGCCTATAAACCTGAGTATGAGTACCAAAGCTAGAATACCATTCACATCATTCAACAGAGCTTGTAAAGCAGAACATGGAAAGGCTTAGTAGATAATCATTCAAAAGATTGTACACATCCAGCAAACTTTACCTGAATCCTAAAGCTGAAAACATTCAACACATACTACGCACCTTGTAAACCATTCAACAGAGATTGTAAACCAGAACATGGAAAGCCTTAGTAGAAAATCATTCAAAAGATTGTACAGATCCAGCAAACTTCCCTATATCCTAAAGCTGAAAACATTCAGCACATACTACGCACCTTGTAAACCATTCAACAGAGCTTGTAAACCAGAACATGGAAAGCCTTAATAAAAAATCATTCAAAAGATTGTACAGATCGAGCAAACTTTACCTGAATCCTAAAGCTGAAAACATTCAACACATACTACGCACCTTGTAAACCTAACATGAAAACCTCAATTTGACAATCATTCATAACATAATACACACCTTGTAAACCTAACATGAAAACCAGAATCTAACAATCATTCATGTCATACTACAAATCATCTAAACCAGAACGGGAAAACGGAAAATTTAGCATCATTGAAAGGATAGAAACTTACGGGTCACTCCATTCGCTTGCATTGCCCGATCGGCCTGTCATCCTCCTGAATTCGTACACGCTAGATGAGACGCCCTGTTAGAAGCTCGTGAGTCACAGTAAATCACAACAAAATTCGGACTCAAAACAAGAAAACTGACATGAAAACAAAAGTGAGATGAAAACAAGAACCAGAAGGAAGAGGGAGGAGGAGGGAGGGGGAGAGACAACGAAAACTGTCATTGATGGTTGAACAACTCCTCCACGACGGCTGAGTTGCGGTCTACATCAAGCTCTAATGATGCTTCAAGTCATCATTACCATACGGTGAAGACTAATACCTCTAATCAAGAATTCTACTTTAATTCAGAGTTTGGAGCTGAAAATTGAATTAAATAACAAGTTCTTTAGACTTCACTTCGTATGATATTCTTGCACTACACAAGCTCTAAATCTCTTAACATTGTCTTAAGTATGAAGTTAGTTCCCTACATACCAATTTTTTGGATTCCACTTCATTCTATTCAATCTTTCATAACACTTCTTCTTTCTATTTTTTGATTCCACCTATTTTCATTCAATCTTTCATTTGACTTATTCTTTATTCTATTTTTTTATTCCATTTCATTCTATTTATTGATTCCACTTCATTCTATTCAATCTTTCATTCTATTTCTTTATTCTATTTTTTGATTCCGCTTCTTTCTATTCAATCTTTCAATCTATTTCTTTATTTTTCTTTTTCATTCTAGATATTTCTATTCAATCTTCCATTACACTTATTCTTTCTATTTTTTGATTCCACCTATTTCTATTCAAGCTTTCATTTGACTTATTTTTTATTCTATTTATTGATTCCACTTCATTCTATTCAATCTTGCATTCTATTTCCTTATTCTATTTTTTGACTCCACTTCTTTCTATTCAATCTTTCATTCTATTTCTATATTCTATTTTTTGATTCCATTCCTTTATTCTATTTAAGCATGATAAGCTTTAGATATTGAAATGACCCCTAAATGAAAGATTTTAGTTGAATCTCCAATTCAAAGGTGAATGTCTTGCTATATTCTAGTACATTTATTGTATGTTTAGTGTAAAATATGTAAATGTTTTATCCAAGCTCAACAAATCATTTATACAAGGGTTTCAAGGATTACCCTACACCCTGAATTTTAGTCCAATATCCTAAACGTAGAACCCCTAAACCTGAATCCTAAACCCTAAACCCTAGGACCCCAGACCCTAGGACCCCAAATCCTAGGACCCTAAATCCTAGGACCTTGAACCCTAGGACCCTAAACCCTAGGGCGATAAACCCTAGGACTCTGAACCCTAGGACCCTAAACCCTAGGACCGTAAACCCTAGGACCGTAAATCCTAGGACCCTGAACCCTAGGACCCTAAATCCTAGGACCCTAAATCCTAGGACCCCAAACCCTAGGACTCTGAACCCTAGGACCCCAAACCAACCACCATGAACCCCAAACTCTGAGGCTAAAAACCAGAAACCTGAAACTCTAATCCTAGAAACCTGAACACCAAACACTGAAGCTAAGACCCCGAACCTAAAATCCTATACCTAGAATCCTAAACCTGGAAGCTTGAGTCTGTTATCTTGTACTCTGAACCCTGAACCTAGAACCCTGAACTATTAACCTAGTCTAACAGGTTGATGATTGTAACCATGACGAATTCTCGTAAGTTCATGAGTACTACTGAAACACGTGTGTTCTTCATGATCACTGGACGTTCCCACAATTCAAGAACAATTCCACTAATATATTTTATCTTGTCTCCGTTGTTGTCATTTTCCATCTTGGAAATAATTACATTCGAAGTGGCACTCGTACAGCTCTCCACGTCCATGAAAATGATTGTGATTCTATCGCCACCAAGGATTCAACCTGTTCTTGATGAACTTCCCGCTTTCTTTAGATCAAGAAGAGGTTGCTCTGCTTTTAGTGTTCAAACATTTTGAGTTCATTTCCAGCAGAGTTGGAGTCTGAGAGAGTTGTATTTGCCCAATAATTGAGAGCATTGTGTTTTGAAGAAACTTGGAGTATTAGAGCGTTAGAAATGCGGTATCGTCTTTGTGTTTAGTCGAGCTTGGGCTTCACCTACTTCGACACCTCTTCGTCATGTTCTGTCAAGTTTAGGTAGCGAGCTATAAGCTGTAAGCTCATCTTAACCTTCACGTCAATGTGAGCGTCACATTCACGTCAATGTGAGCGTCACAATCACGTCGATCTGAGCTTCTCAAGTTGATCGAGCGCTTCATTGCTGCCCCGCTGCCAGTATTGATCCATCTCTCTCCGGTTCCATCACAATTTACGGTACTGTCTCCTTCCTCCACTTTCTACGCATTAAGATTTTCAAATATTTTGAAAATGCAAGTGCCGCGGTGGTCTTCAGAGTTGATGCTGTTGTAAGTGAGTCAGAATCATAGATTCAAAACTAATTCTAATCGTGAGAATGCTGCGGTGGTTTGTAAAGTATTTACTGTTTTAAATTAGTCTATATCATATTCTGTAAACTACTCATACTTGTGGTGGAATCAACTTTTGCCATTGCTTAAATGAACTAGTTCAGTAGCTATTACTGTGTTCGTAAACGTACTTTCCGTACAGTCATGATGATTGTACGATCTTGGGTGGTCGTATGATAATATCGGATGATCGTAGGATAGTACCATCCTTGATGATCTGTCATGGATCATGTTAAGATCGTATGATCCTACGATCTATTTCGTGGTAGATGAAAACGAGCTTTGCGGGCATCCGAGTAATTTGGAAGATCGTAGGATCTTACTATCACCGAGGATCGAACTCGGGTTCTGGAATGATCGTAGGATCTTACGATCTCTTTGGTTCGGTATCGAACGAGGAATGTGGATGTTGTAGATAATCTCGGATGATCGTAGGATCTTACTATCGCCTAGGATTGTTTAGGAGTTACCGAACAATCGTAGGATCTTACGATCAATTCGTTGATACTCTGGGGTGATCGCAGAACCTGTAAATCAGGGGTGAGCTTGAGATCATGGTTCATCGTAGGATCTTACGATCTAGTATCATCAGGCTTGATTTGTTGATTTGTCTCTTACGATTTTTTATTCATCAGGAGATCGAAGACTAGGGCTGATCGAAGGTTTATTGGATCCTTTTCTTTTCGGTTGCCTTTGATGTCTTCAAGTTGCGGACTGGATGATGAGTTTACTGATTCTGCGAGCATTAACCCTAATGTTGATGCCAATGACGTGCGAAACCGATATGAACCGGGCATGAGTGTTTTACTATGCTACCCTGGACATGGCGTTGTTGGACATGCCATTGTCATTGAAGTTGTTCCTACTGAGTGTTGGCTTGGCGTCGACATTGATATCACGTTCGCGGAATTCACTCTTCTTCGAACTGTTGAGATACATGCACGGGCGCGAAGTCTACTAATTCATCCAAGGCAGGAGGGCATCTCTGTCTTGGCTGAATCGATTGACTGAACAATTCTCTGGGAGATAGCAAGCCTTGTCCTGACTTCGGACTTAGGCGAAACTTCTGGGTCCACAAACACTCCTCCTTTTGTACATCAGGCAGAGTGGGTGGAGAAGGTTGTGAAGCGGTTTAACGGTGATGGGGATCTTATGGCCTCTAGTCGCATTAATTGCGTCTGTCCGGATGAGCCGTTCGAAAACAATACTTTGGGGGAGGGGAACATTGGCGTCACAGTATTCGACGTTTTCATCGGAGATCCAAGTGACATTATGAGTCATCGGAGGTGGCCCATTTCCGACTGCGCATTCGAAGGAGGACATAGTCTTAGCGATACGCTCGACCATTTCAATCGTCTGCCTTACACACCGGACGCGAATGCGCACCTGGGTGGCCGCCCAAAAGCACCATACCGGTTCGTTCGTTGCAAAAAGCGGACTGAGGAGAAGCTCAACGCATTCGCTAAGAAGACCATGCCGGAAGAAATTCAAGCAGTGAGTTCGCAATCATGTTGTTCTGATGAATGCGTGCGCTTAATCAGGCCCCAGGATACCCTTTTCATTTGCCAGAAGTTTTGGCTGAAGGACTTTGACGAACGCCGGGATTATGCAAGGTCTGTGCGTGGACAATTACGCTATATGGGCAACAATCGGAAACAAAAGTATGTCACTTTACTAGGTCAGGATATCTGCGCTACAGCGTGGTACAAAATCCATGGCATACCGAAATCAACGTTTCACGAATATATGGACCAGTACAAGAAGGGTATCGTTTCCTCTACGCACGGGAACAAAGACGTCAAACGACCCCGACTTGGAACCGTGCAAGCACTTGGTACGATTACGGCTATCATCAATGAGAGTGCTGATCACATGCCCAATCAGATGAGGTTGACAGTACCAGGGCGGATGGACACTCTAAAGTTTCTACCCTCTGGACATAGTTGGAAGAAGATCCAAGCTGACGCCACAGAGGTATTACTCTACATAGTACACCACATGAACCACTTTTTTGCATTCACGTGTACTGTAAGCACCTCATGATTATGATAATGTCCTGAAAGACCCTCCATCTTTGCTCTGTACGTCTAGTTCATGGTAGGATCCTACGATCGCCAAGGGTATGCTATAATCTTACAGTCCTCCCATTCTGTGGTTATCCTCAATCTGATTTATGTTCAATTCTCACCGGGCACTTACCTGACGTACTCAATGTTTTGACTCTTTTGTAGTCAAATCTACAATGCGGGTTGCCCGCGGTTTCGCAATCCGCTGTTAGTAGAATCAGAAGGAAGCGCTTCAACAATATTGCGGTTAAACCCGTTGGGAGCTCATTTGCAAAGTGCACCCTCAGTGACACGCTATTGCAGTACATGGATAGATCAGTTAAGGGTTCCGCCGAATATAATTCGTTTGTGAAGCAGAAACAAACCCACTGCAACCTCCAAGCTTCGTGTAGGCGTGTGTACCATACCTGGAGAGAGGAGTCGAAGCGGCAGAAGGGCGATATTCTTTGTATTATCCACAATAAAATGGATACAGCCAAGACAGCTATTCCTCGTATGCGAGTTTCTACCAAACTCACATCACCCTTGGGTCAGTTCCTAATGAATGTCAGGGGTATGGTCACGCACGGTCATGGAGATGGTGCCTATGCTCACTACTCCACTGACTTGTGGCCAGGAGACTCTAATTACACTATCTCCTCCCTTGCGAGATTGCTTCGACGTCTCGAGGAACCACCCATTCGTGAATCAGGTAGAATTTTTCTCCATAAGCCGGCCAATTCTTTCTTTGAAGCTATGCTCAGAGGGAAGTCCAGATGTATTCAGCGGTAACGAATAACTCAACTGTACCCGTCCCCCTTCCAAAAAAGTTATATTTGCAGCTTGACAACTGTGCAAAGGACAATAAGAACCAGTTTCTTATGGCATTCTTATCGATGTTGACTTATCGAAGGGTGTTCAAAGAAATCCAAGTTGGTTTCTTATTAGTCGGGCACACGCATGAGGATAATGATGCTTAATTTAGCCACTTATTCAAGACCTTGAAGAGCCAGAATACTTATATTGTCGCGGATTTGATGATGTCCTTCATGCAGTTGCAGGACTTGGGTTTTATGCCCGAGTTTGTTCAAGAGGTTTCTGATTTCAAATCTTTTGTCCATGGTTATATTCGTGATGGTGCTGAAAGACTTGTTGGCTTAGGAGAGATGCACCTCTTTAAATTCTACGTAGATGAAGAAGGGTGGCCCGTCATGCGATTTAAGGAACTTGCAGTTCATGCGCACTAGCTACCCAGAGACAAGCCTGCTATCCGTCTTTGGAAGGAGGATGCTGACAGGAAAACCGATGCTACCTTCCGGGCTCCCAAATCCTATACCTTTCAGGCGGTTGTGGGGCGATGAAGTTCCTTCTTCCACAGGCAATCCAGAGAAGGCAAGAGAGAAGGTTTCCAAAGCCCTTGATAAGAGGTCGTTCATCAAGTGTGGAATTCGAGGTTATATAGAATTCTGGGAATGCGGGATGCTTGAAAGTATGGGCTTTCGTAAGGATTTTCCACCTTATATCGAGTACTGGAATGGAATACTTGCAGAACTAGAGAAACCTCTTCCTCCCACTCCTACGACCTTGGTAGAAGGCTTCTGGCCAATTCATGATTGGAGAGCCACAGATCCAGCTCTATTGTGCCTCATTACCAGTGGAGATGTCACACCTGAAGATGACGAACCTGAACTTTATTGTGGCCCAAGGAAAGAGAGACCGAAGGACGCCTTGAATCCATGGCGAGATGTCGGAGCGGGATCATGGATCCTACTCCGTCCTTCTGACCCCGAAATATATCCCGTCTCGTTAGGGAGAGCATGTTCAGCAGTCAATTGTGAAAGAGGGCATGCGGAATATGGGAAGTTCATTATCCAATTCTGGGAGCCGAGAAATCAATTCAAAAACCACAAGAAGTATGAGGATTGTTGGGCAGCAACGTGGGTTCCTGAAAAACGATGTCCACTTCAAGTTCATGTTAATGCCGTCGTATTTGCCTCCGCGTCAGGTAGAACGAACTCTATGACGGGCACGATTCCAAAGAGGGACCGAATTGCAGCATTGGCTAATCTTGAAGCTGCAAACGTGGCGGACCCTTGATGGTATTAGGGTTCTCCAGCAATATCGTAGGATCCTACGACCTTGACCTCCTCGAAATCCAGCTGTGACTTTCCACAACACGACTTGTGATGTCGTAGAAGTTTTCCAGCAAGATAGCACAGTTTTCTCATCGCTCGTCTTTTTCTTGAACTCTTCTAGCAAGATAGTAGGATCCTACGATCCTGCTGCTCCTTGCTGTCTATGATAAATGTGTACATCTATTTTAATTATAATGCATGTAATTCGGCGTTGTCATTAATTGTCGACAATGTATGAGCTCTTTTCAGATACTTCTGATCCTACCATTAACTGCTAGTGTGCTACGTTACTTTCCTGCCATTTGATGCAATTTAAACAGTACTATTATCTGGTAATTTCCTAAAAACTCTTCCAATGAGATAGCAGGATCCTACGGTCCTGCTTCTTCTAGCTGCCTATGTAAGATGCTCACATGTACATAAACCTAGGCGATGTCATAATTTCTTTATAATGTATTATCCCTCTTCAAATACTTCTGTTTCTAGTGGAACTGCTTACATGTTATGTTTGTTTCTCAGTGTAGATGCAATAAATACATTATTCTTCTCACTTCTATTAGTACTAATAAATGGTGATGGTAGGATCTTCCTATCCTGTGATGCAAGGTCACTTCTACTATGAGCTCCTATCCTTGCAAGGTCACTTGCTACATCACACATTCCTACAATTTATTAATTGTTTCTCTTGTGAAGTTTCTAACTTTCAAAATTTAATGACCATCTTTGTTAGATCATAGGATCTTACGAAGCACCTCTATATCATATTTTGTTAGATTTTCCTTGAATAAATCTGGACTTTGACCAATCTAGACTTTCAAAAGTCCAGATTTACTTAAATGTGGCATGCAAGTAAATAACATGATTTTTACTATGTAGTCTTCAATGACTAATTATAATAACCATGTAACGTACAAATTATCCATGTTTGAGACAAAATTAAAGTTTTATTCTTCAATATATGATATCAAAAAAGAAAAAAGAAATACTTCATGAATAATATATAAATACTATTTATATCTACTATAATGAGTTTTCAAATATATTTTGAGATCTCATATCATGACATACTTTATTAAATACATAGTAATAGACAAAAGTGAATTTGCTGTAATTGAAGAACGACAATTCAGTTTACAAATTTTCTATTCATTACAATTTAAGATTCAAAAATTTGCATAAACATAAATAATTGATTAACATTGAATACAAGATTATACAAACTATCACTTTATTACATTGTACAAATTCGAAACATGGAGAATCAAAAAAATTAGATTTTCATTATAGATGAGATTTTAAAAATTTCCAATTCATTACATTTTACAATTTTCCAAATAACAAAACAAAAAAGTCATACTCTAACAACAATCACATGTTTAAGTCTACATCATCATCTTTTGACGAGCAATGAAAATATTTTTTTTCATTTTATCATTTGCTATTCATATGAAGTTCATTAGGATTATTGAAATCTTAGATTTAGTTAGCAAAGTAAAAAGAAGAGTGACGCACTCAATGGTTTATTTATTTGAATTTTTTTATTCTCTTTGCAAATGAATTTCTCTTCCATAGCATCCTATTCTAGAGTGGCTACAAGTGATTAATTAATATTATTAGGAACAAAAGAATTGACATATTTGGATACAAGATAGAAGTAAAAAAATATAAGATTGTAAAGAACTTAAGCCATTTACAAATGAAGTGCAAATTACAAATATCTCAAGATCTATGATTTAAAATTGATACAAAATTGCCCATTGAATATTCGTGGCACTACTTCCATTGCTATCAAATTTTAAGACTCCACAGTTAACATTAACCAAGCATATCCCTGAAGTTGTTTGTCCTTTTCCTCGAGTTGCGATATTTCCAAAGTACTTCTTTCTTTTGGCAAACTTCTTTTGTTAGATCCTTGTTTTCCTTCAAACTTTGCTCATATTGAGCAACTAGTTCAAGATAATCCTCGTGGCCAATTGGAACATCGTCCATAGATTCTAGGTTTTCATTGACATTCTTGTTTGCATTCGAGTCCATCTCTAGGGCATCTTCTTCCTTGCCAATTTCATCTCCAACAGCCAGTGATCCTTAGAGTGCAAAATTAAGCCTATAGCATTTAAAGAAGTCCTCAATCTCCTTGTGAATAGATAGGTCACATTCAGTGTCTAAGTCGTTACTAGAAGAATCACGGCACACGACTTGCTGATTTGGAACTTCAACCTTGGTTATCATTTTTCCTACTGCTTTGCCTACAAACTCGCGCTCCATTGGTAGTGTTGCTGTGGTTATTGGTGTCATCTTGGAATTTGGCTATATTTCCAATGTCCTCTAATCAACTACTATTCCAAAGATAACTTCTATGTACACCATTCGTAAAATAGATAAGATCACCTTGAAGTGCTGAACCTTGGCCTTGTTATAGATGTATTGGTACGCTTGGATGCATCGCTCTTTGAATAGTTCATTGGTGCGGAAGTTTAAGATGCCGTTGTTGTACCGCCAAAGCGGCGTATACCGCAAATGCGGCCACATTCGCCTAAAATGACACTACGCAATGTACTTTGCACATTGTGTAAATGTACACCAACTTGGTACATCCCCCCAACCTCGAAATGCTTTCAGCTCATCATCAATGAATATGTCAAGGTGTTTCTTTTGCTTGTGGTTGCGTACCCGCCTCCATCACTCAGTCGTTTCTTCATTCTCTTGTCCCCATCACTCATCTTAGAAGAGCTACTTGAATCTATACTAAGAAATGACGTGAAAGGGGTGCCAAGCTGAGTTACCAATCCGATGTCCTAAAGGTCGGAGCGTCCAAAAAGACATACGGCGGGGGAAAGCTATTTTGCGAGCGTAGAGTTGCGAGCGGAGAGCGGCGAGCCTTGGTTCGCGAGCCGAGAGCGCAAAAAGTAGAGAGTTTAAGGAAAAAAAGGTAAAGTTTATGGAAATTTAAAATTAAAGTTAAAGGAAAAGTAGAGTGAACATTTAGGATAGGGTCCTATAGCCGTGAAAATTGGACTAGATCTAAGATTGAAGTGCTATTAAGATGTACTAAATTGCCACTAGAGGTGAAATTAGAGCAGGGACTGAGCGACGAAATGGGTATTACTATCCTATGACCGTGGATGAATTGTGTTTTGATGAAAACAATTCTTTGCACAAATAGACGAGAGAAAAGTTGGATTCCAAATACAATTTCAACTAGTTATTCATCAAGACTTATAAAAATCCAACGAGTAAGTGAGATTAAAAGAGGGAGACCTTGAATTTGAATTAAGTGAAAATTTTAATTGTGATTTTTGTCGACTGAGGAACTCCAACCATGTATGTGGAACTAATATTGGTATTTAAATAATTTTCCTAAGAAGAACTCAAGAAGCAATATATCTTCAACGGACGTAGTGAGGGACCACATACTCGACTGCTATAGCAGATTTCCATATGAACTAATGTAGAGTGATTTTAAAGATTGTTTGGACGGGAAGAGCGTGTTTAGTAGTAGGAGAGTAGTGGTAATATTTTCCATAGTGGATATTCTATCCGTTGTAGAGTTTGAATAGGATGAAGAGAAGAGCTTGAAATCAACGACTCTGAAACATTGCAGTGATGCAATGTAATCAAAACGACGACATCAAGTAAGAAATGCAATGGCAATCTAAAGTCATCACTTCCTTCAATCAATGTCAATTTTGGCACTCTCTTTACTGAGGTGTTGATGCGCAATGCAACACCTTTGTGGGACCAATGAGAATGTGGCCACACTCTCCACAGAGGAATTTTGTTCATTGGCAACAACGACATGGATTTCAGGAACGAAGACAAAAGAATGAGTAAATTAACATAAGTGCAAAGAGTGGGAAAATAAATTGAATTTGAAAGACAAAGTTGTTCAGATTCGGTACACAAACTAGAATACCAAACAATACTTCCATTATCTTCTTGATGCTCGTAGGCTCAACAAACATTGAAGCAGGATGTGACAAAATGAAGCGGGAAGCACATCTACTTTCTACTTTAATTTCCATGTAATGAAAGAGAGAGGACTTTATCCATCCTCTTTTAACGATAGTGGGCCAAAGTAATGGCTCTAAGCAGTAACCGCAATAGTTAGGATAATATGGACTAGATCAATGATATATGTGTCGACACCTAAATCATCTACCGCGAGGGTCTCATTATGAGCCGCCTACTTTGTTGTCATCTTAGCAATAATAACCTCAGCAAAGAGCTTCATGCTTGCTTCGGCCTTAGTAACCACAACCTTCAAATTCATAAAACCTTCAGCCATAGTGGCTGTTTTTTCCTCCAACGCTACTTTCTCTTTCTTTGCTTTCTCAGCTTCAGCTTCCTTCTTCTGCGTTCCTCTTGTCTGCTTTGTAGGCGCCGCAACATCTAGTGGTTTAACCATAATCTGAGTGCCAAATTAATCGGGCTAGATGCCATTTCTGAGTTTGATGTCAAGGATAGGGGCTTGATCACTAGGGAGTCGAAGTATCACCCGCATTTATGCTAGTGCAGATGGGCCCACTTTTTGGGATGTTTTCAGCTAGAATACACTTGTTGCCATCACGATCTAGATAACTTTCAAAGTATGCACGCATCTTTAACGCCGCCTTCCTTGTATACAAGATGTAGAAAAGTATTTGTATAAGACCTAGGTCATGGCCTATGAAAGTCCAACGCCCAACTCTACAATGCGGTTCTTATGCACACCCTTCACATCCAACTTGTCCACAACCACCAAGTTCCATAGCTAAATGTGCATCCACTCTACGTGATCCTGAATCAATAGAATGAGCCACTCTCTAAAAGCCTGAATGATGAAAGTCAATCGCCTCTCTAAGTTCAGATAATATAGAATCAAATAAGACCACCACCTCAATAGAAAGCTGCAGAAGCATCTCTAGTGAGATCATATAAACTAGTTTAGAATCAAGATTATTCAAGGTATTGAAACAAACATGTGCTTACCTTTTTGACTTCATCAGCTATCTAAGAAAAGAATGATCCGCAAGTTTTTCCATTGGAAATTTCAGTAAAACACGCAAAGAAGCTAGCTTATTCTCGCACTCCAGCCACTTGACCTTTCTGGCAGCGTCCATTGCAGAGGTTGAGGGATAAATCAAAAAAATTTGAGACATATTTGGATAATCTTTCAGACTTTGATTATGTAGCTTGATTTGTTCAAGGGACTGTGGAGTATACTTAGGGTCCGCAATGGGCAGCAGCTTCTTCAACATAGATGTCCATTTTTTTCATTTTCATCACAACTTTGCTGACCACATTGTTGAGTTTCTCCGTTGTCCACTCAATTGACTTATCTAGAAAATTGCTCTTGAAACATCCGAGTTGCATTGGAACGACATTATCAAACTATTCCTGAATTAAAAAAATACGATTGCATGAGCAAAGGATGCAATGAAGGATAAGTGAGAGTGCACTAATGTTCTAAACTATGATAATAGCACGTCACGATATGGAGGCAATCAATATCGGCAGACCCAGATAGAGATTTGGAACATGCCTTACGCTCTCCGCTTGACGGCAGCCGCTTAGCTGCGAGAATCTCCTAGACTGTAGTTTACTTAAACTAGCAATTGGTAATATCAGCTACCTACAAAGGGAAGGTTGAATTTGAATGTCCGCTTGGAAGTTTGCTACTTCAGCAACCCATGGAGACAATCATACCTTTCTAAAGAGCCCTCTTATTTTTATTAGAGAACTTCAAAGAAGATGTCAACATCTACACTTATGTAGATGCCAGTTCTAAGGTTTTAAAAAGGAACCTCTGAAAGAACTGCCAACATTGGCACCCTTCTATATGGCCTCTTCAATTTTCATTAAAGAAACCTCCAAAAGTAGAGCCGACATTGGTGCCCCTTAAGAAGTCCCTTTATATGTATATCAGAGGAACCTCCAAAAGGGCAGCCAACATCGGCGCCTTCATAAAAGACCCCTTAAATGTATACTAAGGAACCTTCAAAAGGATCGCCGACATCTTCCCTCTCCAAGAGGACCCCCTAAATGTATATCAAGTGAACCTCCAACATGGCAGCCGACATCGGCGCCCCTCATGAGAATCCCATCAATATAAATTAAGGGAACCTCCAAAAGAGCTGTTGAGATTAGCGCTCTTCTAAAGAGCCCCATAAATGTATATTAAGGGAACCTCCAAAAGGGCTGTTGATATTAGCATTTTTCTAAAGGGCCCTGTAAATGTATATTAAGGGAACCAAAAAAGGGTAGCCGACATCGGCGCCCCTGTAGATGACCTCTTAAATGTATACCAAGGAAATTTCTAAAAGGGCAGCCGACATCGGCTGCTTTTAGAAGACCTCTTAAATATATACCAAGGATGATGATTAAGAACGCCGATCCCGAAGGGACCGGCATGAATAAAGTGTTTGTTTGCACCACCACTAAGACCATGCCCACCAGGCAAGGAATTAGTATACCAAGGAAATCTCTAATAGGGCAGCCAATATCGGCTGCCTCTAGAGGACCACTTAAATGAATACCAAAGAAATCTCTAAAAGGGCAGTCGACATCGGCTGCCTCTAGAGGACCTCTTAAATGTATACCAAGGAAATCTTTTAAAGGGCAGTCAACACTGGCTGCCTCTAGAGGACCTCTTAAATGTATACCAAGGAAATCTCTGAAAGGGCAGCCGACATCGGCTGCCTCTAGAGGTTTGCTCTAAATATTTGGACGGGGGGCTTTTGGAGGGATGCCGATGTTGGCATCTCTTGTGGAGGTTCCCTTAATAAATATTTGAAGGGCCTTGCAGTATAGTTTTGTTGTTGGTACCATTTTTAAAGATGTTTTTTTAAATATTGGAGGAAGATTTCTTTTAAGAGGTACCGATGTTGGCACCTACTTTGAAGATTCTCTTTCTAAACGTTGAAGGGGCCACCTAAAGAGGTATCAATGTTGAGATTCCTTTATGAAGTTTCATTAATAAACATTAAGAACCATGTAATGGGATTTTGATATTAGCGCCTCTTGTAGAGGTTCCGCTTTTAATATTGGACAAGTGCTCTGGAGTAGTATCGATGTCGACACCTTTTATGTAGGTTTCTTTTTTAAACAGTGTAAGGCCCTTTTTAGGATTGTCCATGTGGCCATCCGCACTGAAGGTTTCATTTTTAAACATTGAAAGGGCTCCTTAGAGGAATGTTGATGTTGGTACCCTTTAGAAATTTCCTTTTTCAAATATATGAAGGGCCCTCAAGAAAAGTATCAATATTAGAGACTTCTTCTAGAGATTCCTTCTACAATTAAAGTAATCTAACTTCTAGTAAGGTCAAAATTTTGTGCTCGTCAACATCGATAATGCAATCTACTCTATTAATGATTTTCCCTTTTTGTTCTACGATGACGCACTGCCAACATCGGCAGCGCATTTTTAATTATATTTTTCTGTTTTTTTCCATGATTTTTGGGAGTTTTCATTTCGTTGAATTTTTCCCTATTCTGATTATAAGCCGCCGATATCGGCTGCCTTTTCATAGTGTCACTACAAATGTCTTTTGCTTTGCCAATTGAACGTACACGGCATTGGCAACGTTCTTGCTTGTAGTGTCCACTCTATCAATTGCCAGTATCAATGCTTTCAAAAATATATTCCTTAGCATTTATTGGGTAGTATAATATTTCCATGGAAGCTTGTTGTGATGCCGACGTCGACTGTGTTTACGAGCTTGGCAGGATATAACAGTCATCGTTGATGGCAACAAATGGTTTTGTTTGGTTCCAATTCTAAAGTATGGCCAACATCAGCCACGCTCTACGACGTCTTCCTCTATACTTATGTAGTAACTTTCAGTCTTTGTTTGCACTTCCAACTTCACCTGCCAAGTCATTGCTAATAAAACTTCCTCATGGCAAGTTCTGTTTGATATTAAGATGGCGGAAATGTTGTCATGTAATTTGACATAGACGGTTCACAACAAATGAGTGCAATAGTCCGGCAAAAAAAGAGACGATTTGAATGTCGCCATTGTAGATGACATGGTGTGCATTCAGGCAGGTTATTGTCTATTACCAATTTATCAAGAGTGGGAAGCTGAGAATTGGTCTTGACAAAAAAGAACTGCGACTTTGTAGTCTCTATCATACCGCTCAGCACATTAGAAATGCAAAAGTTCTTTGTGCCGCTCTTGCCACAATGCCTAGTGCCGACAAATCATGCATATGAGATCCTCACTTGGAAAGTAAAGAAGAATTTGTCTTGTTGAATCGAAAAGCAAAACTCCCTTTGTGTTCTCAATTTGACTCCCATTGCCTAGATAAGATCCGTTTCTTTCATCCACGGCTTAGAAGATGGCATAATGATATGAAATTTACTGATCTTATAGTTGATGACTTTGAAATGCCCTTCAAATGCAAACATCTACCAATCCAGTTTGATTTGTCCTATGCAATACGTTAAATCTATTCAAGAGATTGATCGTGACAAGGAGCAAGGGCACATTGCAAGACATTCCAAGATCTCAGGAAAAGCTTGCATTGCCATGTAGGGCAAGAAGTATTGTGTAGCAAAGATTGTGTAGAATAGGCTACCTACAGCTACTCCAACTTATATTGACCTCATGGAAATTTATAAGAAGAGCAGACTGGAGAAGATGCAATTTTTCTTCTACAAAGACAATAATTATCGATGTGTCCACAATCCTCAACGACCGTGAGTGGTTTCAAAACCCCATGTCCCAGACGTCTGGCCGGTAAGGCACTAACCTTAGCAGGTCCAAAATACTTCCTCTCGAGTGCGGCGACTTGAGACTTGCCAAGTTTGTAGAGATTTATCCTCAAAAGCTATTCGGCAAAAAGGCATTTCAGTGAATCTCGCGTACTATCCTCCTCCTTCCAATCCTTCGGACCACTCTACCAAGAAATTTGGAAAGAACATCCGCATGAATCCTAAAGCTCCGACTACTAAACACCATAACAATTTTGCCTTTGCACTATCAATAGGTGCAAAAATCTACGATATCCTTATCGTACCGCTTGCAGCTCTTGGCTGCATTATTACTTTACAATCCGATAGCATTTCAAAGGTTTCACGCTATGTGTTGACAATGGGCCAATTCTTGTCCATATTTTACAGATATGTCAAACAAGTCATTTGGCAAGCGCGGTGTGTGGACCTACTTCAAGCACCTCTACTACATCTTTACCATAGTATATGGATTTGACTAGGACCTAGATGTCTTCATGCATACTCCTAGTTTCACATGGAATGAGATTAAATGATTCCTTTAGATTTTGATTCTAAAACACTACAGTGCTTAAAATATAGGGTACTATTTTCTTTCAATTCTACAAAAATTGCGGTAAGACAATAAATGCCACTTCAATATTTCATTCATGAGCAATTTCTTGTATACCACATGAGAATGACGAGATGGATGTTTATTGCACATGTGTTCTACACTTGTAGAATTTTTTTGGTCTCCCTACACCTCTATGCATTCCTTCGACCCTAGTTGTCCCTTTCACAAACATCATGTCCTAACTTGATCTCCATCAAAATTCCCCTAAATCGTATTTCTATCCTAAACTAACATTTTCCATCTCTAAACCGTTACTTTCTCACTTTCCTTATTTATCACCATTTTCCCATATGAACTCCCTTATCGATACGACTAATAGTCCCTCCATAACAATTCTTTTCACCGTCATTTTTTTTATCCACCTCAGGTGTGTTCGTGCTACCAAATTTCTATTTGCTCTCTCACTATTCACCCATTTATCGTTACTTCTCTCTTATCTTTCTAACCTCCAAAAGCATATATTTTCATCATTTGATAAAATTATCACCACGGTCAAAGGCCTTCTTCATGATGACTTGCAATTTTTTCCTCTTGAAGTCTTTTTATTGTCAAAAACTATTTTGGCTTGCCCAATGTTTCAGCCACCTACTCAACGGTAATAGGGCCAGTGACATAATAAATTTAGTGTTATTTTCCCAAAATAACCTAGTAAACTTTTACTTTTTCTTCAAAATTCTCTACTATTTGTGTTTTAGGCTCGCGAACCAAGGCTCGCCGCTCTCCGCTCGCATGTCTACACTCGCAAAATAGCCTCATCCCGGCGTACGACAATGTCCAGATGTCCGGTCGGATGGAGCATTTGGCGGTAATAAACATTTACCGGAGACAAACAGTGAAAACAACGGTGTAAAAAAATGATAGTAAATTTAAATGGATCAATCTAGGCCGTCCTTTTAGATTGAAAGCCCTCCTAGCCGTTCGATCGGCCAATCAAGGGGCACGCGGCCGACCGATCGGCGGACGGCACGCGACCGTATGTTGATTGGTCGAAAGGTTGGCGGCCATCCGATCGGGTGGCCGCTAGCCTCCTGGCCGTTTGATTACGCGAACGTTTTTGGCCATCCGTTCATGTGGTCGTGCGGTCGGCCAGCCGCGGCTGTCCAATTGGGCGGACGGCCAACAAGCCGACCGCAGCCCATATAAGGCCGACCGCTCCCCTTTTTCCTCACTTTTCTTCTTCCTCTCATATATTTTAAGTGGATGCGGAGTGGCTTCGGCTGACAAAATCCATCCATTGGCTCATTTTTGGAAATTGAAAAGTGATTTATTTGGGGGGGAGGAGATTTGGTCGTATTTTACAAAGTTTTTTTAAAAAACTTTGAATTTTGTCGAACCCTACAAAGTTTTTTTAAAACTATCTAAAGTTTAACTTTCAATCTTGATTCAAATTCCGAACGAAGATGCCGAGGGACAAGAAGAAATAGAAGGTGGCGGACTTTGGTGCACCAAATTTGCACTGAATTCAAGACACTCCATCTCAGGATTGCAAGGATTTCCTCATGGAATTGGTCGTCCAATTCTATCGTACGAGCTTTGGAGAACAAGTACGTGAGATGACGTGACGAGGGCCCCAACAAATTCAAGGTGGGGATGACACAGTACATGATGGCTGCGCTGCATGCTTCGAAGTGGTACGCGAAGACGAATAAGCGGGGGTACTTGAAGTTTTTGGAGAGCAGGGTGCACGATGCTTTATGGATTTCGAAGAACCCGTTGGCAAAATACGGTAGAGATCGTCGAGGAGGTGACAAAGCGTCTAGCGCGGTGGTTTTGAAGGCAAATTTGTTTGTCGCTCAGATGAAGCCGTTTGCTAAAAACCGGAACCGGCGTGGATTCGTGGACTGGTGGAGTTCTGAGGAGGGAAGACGGGAGGAACAAGATCGAATGGCGCATCTCGTTACAATACAAGCAACAACGAGAGTGATTCTAGTAGACGACGAAATCAAGAGACCTGGACATGCCACAATTCGAGAAATTCGGATTAAAAGAGCACTTGGCATTGAACCATTTTGGGAGTTTGGTGGAAAACTATCCAACCAAGCGCAAACGAGGCCGGACTTAGCCAAAATGGAACACCAGAACAAATCAGTGGCAGTGAGAATTCCACACGCGGGCGTCATACAATTTGCAGCCATCCATCATTCCAAATATGAAGGGTATGCGTATTGGTGGAATAAGGAGACGATACGAGAGATGCTCAATTGTGACTACCAGTACGGTGATGATGTGTACATTCATCTATCGTATGAGAATTACAAAGAGGACAAGATTATTCGTGCTCATCAACTTGTACGATTTTGCAAGAAACGGACTAAGCTTGCATGGGCATCGGTGCACATTCTGAACAAAGTACACAAGAGCGGCCACCTTCACAACTACTTGACTCCGGACACTATTCTTCTCCATTTTCCAGACGATGAATCGTGAGTGTACATCGGAGTATGTGATTGGGGCATGACAACTACATCAAGCGAATTGATGCAGTCACTATATACGTTCACTATTGCCGAAACAATGGCTAATGCTCTGCAGAGAAGGTGGTGGGTGGATCCTATAGTTGCATACTTACACAGACGTGATATTGATGTTCAAATGATTCCAAAGTACTCAAAGGCTTTGGAGGAGTATGCAACGGCTCAAATAACTCAACTGATCTATGGCAGGACCATGTCTAAAGAGTACGAGAGACCGTAGCAAGAGTGCGAAAGTTTTGTAATCTTCATAAATCAAGAATTTGCAGATAACTTTCACTTGTACATGGACAGATTGTGTTCCACTGGGAGAGACAACGCTGGGAAATTATCACATATCATCACACACTTCAGCGACACATAAAACTGGCCCACGCCACGCGAGCATTTTTGGACCGCCTATCACTAGTAGCATGTAGACCTTTGTACTACTATAGCACTAGGATTGCAAAGAGTATTGTAGAAGTATAAGTATTGTAGAGGTACAAGTACAGTACTAGTTCAAAACATATTACATGATTCTCTAATTTGGAAGATAGATAATAAATATATATTTATATATATTTCTTTTATTTTGGATATTTTCATGCAAGGGTGTATTTTCTATTCTATTCAATTATATTTCTTTAATCCCTCAAATCGCGTGACAATTTCACACCAATAACACTTCAAAATTGTTGATTCTAGTGGAATGAGTATGGAAGGAAACAAAACCTTATATTGTTTCTTTTAACCGAAGAATCTTTATAAAAACTTACTAAGTAATTTACTCATCAAATTTCATTTAGTTTGGTGGCACGGCTTGAAGTTTTATATGTTCAGAGGTCAAGAAAATGGATCATTTTCTTCCTTGCCTTGAATTATCATCAGATTTTGACTTCACTTGCTACTAAATTGTTGTACTATAGAAGGTCTAAATCATTTATCATTGTGTTGAGCACGATGTTACTTCCGTGCACAACAATTTTGCGAGGTAGAGAAGGGGTGTAGCATATTGAAAACAATTGTGCAAGGAGTGGAGGCTCTTAAATTGTCAAAAGGTGAAATTTTTTATTTTTTTGAATTTTTTGTCTTTTACAATGATAATCTAAACGGTCAATTAGAATGTTTACACCACATGTTGTTGTAGAAAAAATGAAAAGTGGTCCAAGGCTTACTGATTTTGCATAAAATCTGCTTCACTCAATGAATTATACCTGGTCTCTACATTAAAGATGAGTAGGCCCCTTAGGCGAGCATCCATATGTGGCACGACAGCACTCTATTTTTTGTCATAGCTCACTAAAAAATTAAAAAATAAAACTATAAAGATTATTAAGTATCTAAAATTAAGTATGGTGGACTCCGTTGTAGTAATTAGGGGTTTCCTTTATTTCCAAAAAGATTGTGAAGGGTGCGGTGATTCAAGAAATAACCAAAACGTTTGTAATTTTTTACAATTTTATTTTCTTACCTTTTGCAAATCCAAACAGTGAAAACAAATGTTTTGATTGCTTTTTGTTGTAGAAAAAATAAGAGTGGGAATAATGTCAAAATCATCACTTTTTCTATGGAAACAAAGGAATTGTTTATAAGTGTTTTTGCATTGTGCTCAAAATACATGACTGTTCTTGGATTGCACTTTTTACACTATGAAATGTTCTATTTTTTGAGAATTTCAAATAGTAATAAGTTATTGAGTTGCGTAATATAACTCACATTTTTGTTCAACACTTTTGACTTGCCTTCTTCAAAAAAAGAAATCGGGTTCGGCGTAAGTTCTGTTCTATAGCTCCCATGGAAAAAACAATGACATTCCCACGTATCTCATACCTATTTGCATCTTCACACATAATTTGAAGACTTCAAATTAAAAATCCACTTTCTAAAATTGTGCCCTAGATTTATAGAAGCCGACCTCGGGTCTTTGCCTTTATATGGATTAATATTTATAGCTTCTTTGACAATAGCAAAGCACCTTTGCGGTTGATATTTTATATGGTGTATTGTATAAATTAGAAGGGATCCCATTTCATCATTGTTCACGTCCTATATATATTTTTGAATAAAACATGTTTAACCCCTTAAGGTCCAATAGTCCATGGCTTGGAGTTTTATGGTTTGGGCAAGTTCCTATGGTGTCAATTTGTAACACCCCCCTTTGGAATTTTTACTGTAGATGAAATTTGCTGAAAGCTTCGTGTGAGTCCATTTTTTTCCTAAATCCGACATTCTATGAAAAAAATTACTGTGTTTTGAATATCAAACGGGGAGAGCGGGCACATCGGGCACCTCCAAAAACTTTTGCTAGGTCACTCTATTGAATGTGAATTTTCAATACTAGCAAGTAATATTTTTTTCCCATTCATGCTGTCAAAAATGTCTTGTCTTTAGTGAAAAATAGCATACAAACCCAAGTCAAACATTTTCATACATTGTCGGGCAAGGTATCTAAAAAACTTTTTTTTTTTTATATAGAGCTTAGAGATTTTCATATTCTTTACTTTTTTTTTTCTCGACAACAATATGTAGTGTAAATCTTCTTATTGACCATTTGGATTATCAATCTAAAACATATTTTTCTCACCAAGAATTCAATCACAAATTGGCAATTTTTTAACTTCCGCTCTATGCAGAGTTGTTTTGAATATGCTACACCCCTCTTCTACCTCTAAAATTTGGTGTCTTTGGAACAAACATTGCGCTTAACACAATGGTAATGAATTTAGTCCTTGTGTAGTGCAAACATTTGACACCAAGTGAAGTCAAAGTCTGCTGATCCATTAGCATGGAAAGAAAATGAACCATTTGTTTCACTTGAAACATGTAGATCTTTCAATCCATGCGGATAAAGATTATGAAATTTTTTGAGTAGGTTACCAAATAAGCTGTATTTGGGATTCTACAGTCAAAACTAACAATCAAGGTTTTTGTTTTCTTCTTTATTCCTTGCACTAGAAACCAACTATTTTGAAGTGTTTTTGGTGTGAAACTTTCAAGTATTCTAGAGGTTAAGTGGAAAATAGCATAATAATCTAAGTCAAACATTTTCACACATTGTCACACTCCGTCGGACAAGGTTTAAAAATCTCTTTCTCTTTTCGACATAAAAGTATGATATCTTCATGTTCTTACATTTTATTTTTTCTACCACAAGATGTGGTCAAAACCTTTATATTGACCATTTGGATTACTGTTCTAAAATATATTTAGTTCCAAAAACAATATAACGTGAATTTACAATTTTATGAAATGCCACTCCATGCACATTCGTTCTGAATACGCTACACCCTTTTTTCTATCCCTAAAAATTGTTGTACAAGGGAAGAACATCATATTAACATGTTGGTAATGTTTACCGACTTTGTGTAGTGCAAAAAATTGACACCAAGTGAACTCAAGGGCAAGAAGGAAAAAAAACGATTTTCTCAACGTTTAGGGACTAAAATCTTTAAATCCATCTTATTTTTTATGTTTTCTTATTTCTACCACAACATATGGTGTGTTCTTTCTTTTTGACCGTATGAATTGTCATCCTAAAACATGTACTCAAACAATCTGTTCGGTCAAACTTTGTGAAATTTTGTGCTACAAATTTATAAGGATCCTACCGCTAATTATATATCACAAAAAATTATTTTTCTCTATCACTTATGCCACAGAAACCGGCATTTATGTTGGTTACAAAAGGTACAAATTGAATGTTATTCCCTATCAAACTCTAAAATATAAAGCTTGAGAATCCCTCTTATGTCATTGATGGGTATAGTGAAATTAGAACTTGGAGAAGACTCTAAGTTGTAAAGGCCAATTCTCCAAATAGTGGTGTTGAAAAGGTATTACAAGAGCAATTGTTTTGACGACAACATGATGTATAACCCGTAAGAGCTTAAGGCTATTTTACACCAAACACACTTTGTGGACACTTCTTGCATCTCATATAAATTTCACAATAAATCAAGTAATTTAATTTCTAATAAGGTAACATACATTCGGTATATATATTGTCATGGCCGCAATATTGGCATATATTCTACTGCAAAAAAACATTAAATTATTGATAATGATGTCAAAAATTGTGACTAACAACTACGACATCACTTATCTAGACTATACCTAAAGTATGCTAATACATACTCAATCTTCACTAGAGCCGCTATCGTATCTACGACTAAGCCCTACACCACTCGAATATGACCCACCTGAATACATGTTACGCATTGAATTATATTGCATTTCCATGAAGCGAGAATCGTCTTCAAGTTTCCGGATGTATTCTTCTTGGCTTTGGATGGCGGCTTCACGCATTTGCCTCTCAAAATCATCCTCTTCTTGGTCACGAGAACTTCGACAGGACGGTGGTGGGGTATAATAATTTCCATGCATGCTTCTTCCATATTCATGGAAGGTAGTAGGGACATTATTTGGTATGATTTGTGGCGGCTTCTACCTTCGGGGATTCTGATACGTCTCATACATATCCCTCGTAAGTGCACCTGTATAAGTAGGAAGGGTGTAGCTTCCCGTATTGTATTGACCGCTCTTGTAGTAATGGCCTTCGCTTGGATTACCAAATGTAAAGGGGGATGCATTTGGATTGTTGCCATAAGAACAGTCTTTATAATTATGGGCGTGAAACTGTTCTGCATGTGGTCTTTGGTTGTATTCCATCCAAGTTCCCGCCAGAATGTCGGTTTGACCAACGAGGCTAACAATCATTTGGTTGATTTCCAAGTTGTGTAAATAAAATTTCGGCTACAATCTAAGGGGTTGACGTTACGACCGGCCACGGTGCGCCAATCCACATCCTTGTGCAATACAATTTCAGCCCAAACCATAGTCATGTTTGAATATCACATTATCTCCAGCCTTGCATTGCGTACACCAACCGCAATTGTGACTTCATGATAGCGATGCGTGAAATGAGAACTCAGACAATTGTTCGCAAGACCTTCCCGCCGCGGCCCTGATATTCTTGCTTGGGCTCTAGGCCACAATTTCATTAGGTGGGTCATTTTTACATATTTTTTGCAGGTGGTGCACGTCCTTGGTGTTTGTTCTTAATCCTGCCATTCTTCTTCAGCTACACAATCAGGGTCGTCCATTTGTTCCAAATTAATCTCGAGGGCTTTCCCCTTTGAAGCATTTGGACGTCTAGGCATGTTGCCTACTTGAGAATTAACCAAATTGACAAATTATTGAATAAGTAAATTGTGAAGGGGGAGGTATATTGCTTAGGTGAACATTCCATTCCTAGTAAGGTAAATTAGAGGCACCAAATTTTGACCACTTAAGCTAGTTCGGGACTCAAATAACATTGTATGTCACAAACATTTCTGTAGAAAGATGCGGAGTTAGGGATGAATCTCAACAAATATTTTTCAAATTTAATCTCAAAGATTGGAACTGATATTGAATTTCAAAGCCCAAAAACCATGGGAGCCCATAATCAAATCGTAGAGTAGTTGAGATTGAGTGCCCTCCTTTGTTCAATGTGTTCAAGTGAGAATGAGTAAAAGATAAATGACATATTATGGATGACCAACTCATCGAGGATACCCAATGCCGATCGGTTTTAATCAACTTACGAGGCGATGTCACCACTTACGAGGCTTTATATGTATATTAGAACGCATATAAAATTCCATACTCATAAATTTCCATGGGGCTTGTCTTTTGAATGAAATGTATTTATTATTGTCATTTGTATTTTCTAAGAGGTGATGATAATTAAATAAGGAAACTTCTAAAATTAAGGGATTAGAAATGTGTGGGTGGAACATAATATGTCTCTTACGCAATGCTAAATAGGTGGGTTGCAAAACTATTGCATTTCCATATATCAATTTGGGATACATGAGAACATAGAATTTCCGAATTCTAAAGGTGCATATAAAAATCATAAATGGACATAGGCCAAATGTATAGAATATTGTGGAGCTTTGTGTCTGTTTTGGTTTGTGAATAGGTATTCATTGGAATGGATACAAGGAAATCTTGGTGGGTAGATAATGGTGCAAGGACATACACATGAATGGCAATGAACATTAGCACTATTGTTCAGTGTGGTGTACAAAATACCTCATAAATTTCATAAGAATTCAACCATTAATATTCATTTAATATCACCTTAGATTTTTTGGGTAATGGTGGAACTATCATAATTTTTGAAACTCTATGTGAGAATCATTCTTTATAAATCCTAACATCTAAAATAACATGGCCTTGAAGTTGATGTGTATAAAAATATTGGGGTTTTTTGTAATCACTTTATATGTGATGTAGGAAAAAAATTAAAATTGTTTCAACAACTACTTTATCACCTTCCATGGTTTGACCACTCACGAGCTTTCTGGTTTTTATTGCATGGGAAGTGGTATTTCAATGATTGTATATTTTATGGCATTATCCTTTACACAATTCACCATGACTAAGAAGGGAAACAAAAACTCATTGATTCCAAACTTTGTTGTATGATGTTAATAAAGATCTATCGATATTTTTTGATGTCATCAAAATATTTCACTAACTTTTACCGCAGGGAGTGAAAGATCACAGTGTTTGAAGTTGAAAATAAGATCATTTTTCATCCCGGCGTATAGCGGATCTGCACAGCTTGACTTCACTTGCTGTAGAGCTTTTGCACTACACGAGATCTATAATTATTACCACCATGCTAATCATAATGTTATGTCCTTGTAGTGCTGTACACTGATTTCTAGACCTAAACCAAGGGGGGAAGCACCTTCAAAACAATTTTGGAAGGAATGGAGGTTCAAAAATTGCAGGCTTAACTTTTGTTTGTTTTTTAGAACAAGGTATGTTTTAGGATGAAAATCCGTATGATAAATAAGAATGGTCACCTCTAATTTTGTAGTATTAGAAATATAATGTAAAAAAAAGATCCCTTTGTTATATGAGGAAAAGAACATGGTTCTGTATAAGTACCTTGACCAACAATATGTGAAACTGTGTGACTTGGGATGATGTGCTATTTTTCAAGGAGTAGAGGATTTTTAATTTCAGACATCTTTGAGACTCTTTAGATTCTATATATTGTGACCAAGAACACTATGTCCAATCTTGAGTCACTTTCGTTGAAAAAAAAATAGGATAAACATAAGTGGGCAAAATCTAGATATGTTTAAAAGAAAGTTGAATTGAATATAACATTATTTTATGTTGCCTTTTTGGTATTGTAAAACATCACCTTCAAGAATTAACATGTATACAACTTTCATTGATGGAATTCAAGATTTGTAAGAGTGGCAATTGATTATTCTTCATTGAATGAAGAGCATGGAATATTAGTGGTTTACTAAACATCGTGAATGACCTACATTAAACAATATTGTCCATTGTTACAAGTATTTCATCTTCTTTTTGTGGGTTTTTGTATTAACCCCTAAGACAACAAGGCATGTCTACGCCAATAATTCTTCAAAACAACACGTTGTAGTGCTATGAGTAAGAAGGGAAACAAAAATGCTGTATTTAACTATTTCTGGACTTTGCAAAGTCCAGAAATAAGGAAGAAGGATTTTAGTCTCGTAAAATAGTCGCACCAAAGAGTATGAAAGGGATACCCAGTTAATTTATTTTAATCATTGAGCCGGATATCTCCGGATGGTTTCAGTGATACATGACTAATCGAATATAGTGATAAAACAAGCGTGAAATTTCGTTCGTCGTGATCGACAAAATGATAACAACTTTCAAGCTAACACGTTTATAAAACAACCATGTAATATGGTGTACTGTACATTTCTGTGGTAATATCGTGTAGAAGATGAGTACAGTGCATTTCAGAGCTTGAAGCATTGACATGCAAGGAATGCCGTTCAGACATCCGGAGATATCCGGTCGAAAGCAAAGTACTAAAAATATAATTGCTCGGCTGTTCAAAAACGACAATGCTACTCTGGAATGAAGTCTCTTTACAAGAGCGTTTGATACAAGACCAAATGTAGGAAAAAACAGTGACTGGTCTGAGCAAAATTCGTGGATCTAACAACAAATTCTATCCTTGCACAACCTCTCTGAAGAGCTCTAAAGATCCTTCCAGTGAGCCGGTGCGTACATGTCCGAATCGACATCAGACCCTGTGTCACACCCAGTTTGAAATGGGCTGCAGCCGCCATCCGAAGAAGATTCCTCCTCGTCTTCATACCAGGGGTCGTCCTCCACCTCTTCTTCAACCGAAGCAGCTCTATCAAGGGTCTCTTCTACATCGGAGTCGATCTGCTTCTTGTCCTCCGCATCACAGTCGATGCCGTAGTCCTCCTCTTGAACAAACTTGCTCTCAGCGTCATCCTCCAATTCGTCTAGAACACGCCGATCGGAACAGATCGCCCTTCTGTACTCGACTTGTAAGAAAAGTAGTCTTCCCTTCTCCGAACCCTGAGCCTCGCTCACCATCCTTCGTGAAACTCTCCTATCTACCGAATCAGAGACATCCCTCTCCCTCTTTCTACTTCCGAAAGCCATCTCCTCTCTCTCCACCGTGGCTATGGCCTAACAAGACTTATGGTTGAAAGACAAAACATATGGATTACTGCAGCCCTGAACCCTCTCTTATACAATCCTCCCCACCCACCCACTAACTACAATTCTCGAGCGTAGGTACATTGATTTAAGTCGCCATAACACCGAGACTGATGGACTTAATGGCACATGCCAAATTCATGAACGAACAACATGGTAGGCCACGCGTCAAACGTCCTGTGATAATGAGATGTGAGAAGTACAATCTCCGCCGCCAACCATCAGCATCACTTCAATCAAATGAAGGAACTCGGATGACTGATATTAACTGTGTAATTGACCGCCCACTTTCATATTAGCAGTGGCATGTCATAAATCAAAGAAGCAACCAGCCAGGAGAATGCCAAAAAGGTCTCTCTCCTTTTGAAACAAGTTCCATTGATAGAGAAATTGCAGTATCGTAGTCACAGAAGATCTCCGGATATGATTCAATAATATTCAGAACACCTAGGGAAGCTCAAAATTGGGAAATGTGGACCCCATTGTTAAGAATGGTAGATGTGAATCTCGTATCCGGAGATCTCCGGCTAGATCTCACCCACTTGAACAAGGTAATACATGAACATTCGTCCGACCACAAAATTTGTCTTCCATACCCGGAGATCTCCGGTAAGCGTCCTATGAGATATTCGGGTCTGAAAATATTCCGGTGGAATAAACCAGTCAATAATAATTGTGTCACTACTCAATGTATCTTAATAACAGTGAATGGAAGAGCTCAAATCCGGTTCTCTTCACAAAAAGTGGCGAGAGTTGATAGGAGGGATGTCGAACTCTGGACCAGAAAATAATAGTCTTCACAGCCGGAGATCTCCGGTGCTCCTCCGTGAGGACGAAGAGACTCGACGAGATTTTTCAGAAACAGAATTTCACAGAACAGAATTTTAGGTATTGGGACTGATCACCGTATCAAGGGTCAGCGGCATTCGCTTTCTCTAAGTTCACAAGCGCTGCTTCCTTCATTTTACGTGGAATGGATCTCGTGAGTTGGTTAACTTTGCTAGACCAAGTCGCAAACAAAACAGAACTCACATGACACCATACAGGCTTCTCTTGGTCCGGAACCCAAGTGGCTTCCCAACAGTCCTGGTACTTCCGCTTCAGATTCTTCTGCTTGTTATCAGGCTCCCAATACTTAACGAGGAATTTTCCGTGGTTGACATTACCCTCATCCCTGACGATGTCCGAAACTGCTCTACCCTGCCAGACAGGATAGATGTCTGGATCACTAGGTCTAACTAAAATCCAGGACCCGAGACGAATATCACGCCAAGGATTAAATGTGGACTTTGGGGCTTCATTGGCGGGCCACAGTAAGGCTCGAGAACCTCATCTTCGGGGGTGACATCCAATGGTTGTGGAAGCGATCCTAGCGGATTTTCACCTCCCTCATGAGGGCCTCTCCAATCATGGGCAGGCCAGAATCCCTCTTCGAGCTCGGAGGGCGTCTGTCGAAGTGGCTTGTCAAGCTCGTCGATGACATCCCTCCAGTACTGCAGGTATGGGCGGATGGAGTCTGCGTAACCTGCGCACTTTGACATTCCAGACGCCCAGTAGTCCACGTACTTCCGAAGCCCCGTCTTAATGAAGTTTTTGTTCTCCGTCGCTTTTCTGGCCTTGTCTCTGGCAACATCTTGGTTTCCGACCGGGTTCTGCTCCTCATTACCCCATATGGGCTTGAAAGGGACGGGCTTCGGAGAGCCTGTTGGAAGCATGGGACGTCCGCTGTCATCTACCTTCCAGAGTTTTATCGGCTCTCTGTTCATCGGCAACCACTATGCGTCAACGGCAAACTTCTTGAACTTCATGACCGGAACACCATCATTGTCAACGTAGAACTTGAAAAGATGCATATCACTAAATCCCACCAGACGTGCCGCCCCACTGCATAAGTAGCCATCGACGTAAGATTTAAAGTCGGCCACCTCTTGGATAACTTCCGGCATGAAGGCTAGTTTCTGTGACTTCATGAATGCCTTCATCAAATCGGCTAGAATATATGTACTGCTTTTCTTCAGTTCTTTCGATAGATGACTAAAGTAAGCATCAATATCTTCATGCGTATGTCCGACAACCAAGAAGCCAACCTGTATCTCCTTGAAAATACCTCGAGCAGTTAGCAGTGATAAGAATGCCATCAAGTACTGGTTCTTGTTGTCCTTCGCTGAGTTGTCGAGCTTTAGAAACAATTTCGGTGGCAACGGTTTCGGTCCCTTAAAAGCATTGGGCTCCACGGGCTCTAAAGCGTTGACACACCTGCTCTTTCCCCTCATGAGCGCCGTGAACATCGAGTTTGGAGGAGGGTGCTCGAAGAGCGCGCGCGTCTCATGTAATGGTGCTCCCTCAAGCCGCCTAAAAAGTTTTGCCAGAGAGGATATGGTGGCGTTCAAATCTCCCGGCCATAAAGCAGGAGCATAGTGAGCATACACTCCGTCGACATGACCGTGAGCCACCATTCCGGTGACATTCATGGGAAGCTGTCCGAGACCAGATGTCGCCTTAGTAGTCCTCCACATGCGTGGAAGGGCCGTCTTCGCAGTGTCCATCTTGTCGTGAATGACAGAGAGAAAGGTCAGCGGCTTCGCCTTCGACTCCTCCCTCCATGTCGCGTAAAGCTTCTGGCATGATTGTTGGTGATTCAAGTGAGCTTGCCTGTCGCTATAGAGGAGCTCGTATGCGGGCGTACCCTTAGGAGTTGTCAGTAAGAACTGATTGAACTCATCGCAAGTACTGCATTTTGCGAAGGTGCTTCCAGACGGCTTAATAGCAACATTCCCGAAGAATTCCTTCCTTACCCTACTAACTGTGGATTGACTTACAGGAGGGAGACCGTAGGAGTCGTTTGTCTGCAAAATGAAAAATTAATCTAGTGAGAGGAAAAATTTAGAAGTACAATCCAACAGACGGTGCGAAGTACAGAGTAAATCAATTGAAGGTCAATGCAGAACAACGATGACCCAGCCGGAGATCTCCGGTTAAGATACTTGGACATCGGTCGACGGAGCAAGGAGAGTACAAATCCATTGCAATATGCGGGGACTGATAACGTACATCATTGACGCTGACTTGAATTTGCTTCCAGTTGTTTCCCGCAGGAAGATACTTGAGAGTGTCAATCCGACCATTCCCGACACTCCGCATTTGGTGAGGCATTTGATCCGCGTTGTCATTAATAATCGACGTCATTGAGTCCATGGCCTGTATAGTGGCAAGCCGTGGGCGCTTGATGCCCTTGTTACCGTGAGTTGCATTAATGATTCCTCTACTGAAATGTGCGATGTACGTGTGAAACGTGGACTTCCGAATTCCATGGATCGTGTACCATGCAACGGAGCAAACCTCTGTTCCCAAGAGCGTGACGTACTTTCTCTTCCGGTCCCCATCAATGGAGTGGAACTGCCCACCTACCAAGATCGCATACTCCTTTCTATCTTCAAAGGATTTGTCATAGAATTTCTGTCTAACAGAAAGAGTCTGGGATTGTTGAAAATACTGGCAGCATCGTTTGGGACAGCACCTTTCCGAGCTGACTTTGCGAATTTCGTCGTCGGTAGTCCTCTTGGTGTACAAGGATTCCTTCTTGTTAAGGTCTTGCTGTCGGGAAATGAAGCGGTATGGCTCCTTCGCACGACCCCCCAAATGAGCGCCAGAATCTGGTTGTAAGGGCAGGGATGCGAAATGATCAATTGTGCATTTCAAAGAACGACCGGAAGGAAAACAACATTCAAGAATGGGCCACGACTCATGACTCATAATTCTCTCCATGTCTCCCACAAAAACATCAAGGACAGTTACACCAATATTATCTTCTCCCAAACATCCACTTCGGAAATGATCTGCTGGGAAAGCGGCCATGATTCTCCCAGAGCAGAGCACCAACCCATCTCCGTCCAACCGCTGCACTTCAAGTCCAACCCATCGCTCTCGTGGTACGAATGGGGACTCGTCGGACCGGAGATCTCCGGTTGGAATCATGACATCCGCCCTTCTCCATAAAACGGTCCGCCGGAGTGTGTGAATAAGTGAATCGTATCCGCGTTGCAAAGGAATGAGTGGTAATTCTTCCGCCGCGGGGCATATGGCCGTTGGTCTAAGTAATACGAACTCACTAGATCCGACTGGTATGTCAACTCCAAGCCATTGACCCATGGGGTGAACCTCAACAATGGACGCTTCTCCAATTTTGCCTGAACCTGGCCTCATAAGGTTCACGGACATTCCTGACCACAGGACCTCCGATCTTCCTGTAGACTCCTGGGATGGATCATCTTCTTCCGTGAAATTCACATGTCCAGAATCGGAGCACTGAGCTGCGACCATGGCAAGGTCTTCCGAGTCACTCTCCCACCAATCTGAGTCAGACATAGTCCCGTGCTGCATCGGTGGAATCTCGGTTGGTGGCTGATGTCCTGAATGAGAAATTGTGTGTATGTAGAGTCGATTTGGATGACCAACCTCAATATCCTCGTCAGGGATACCCGGAGATCTCCGGCAAAGTGGAGAATGATCAACAACGACGACTTCTTGTTTGATTTAGAGAGAGAACAAAACAGAAGTAGTCGGAGATCTCCGGGAATCCTGCTTTCGATGATTCTGACAGCCACTGGAATTAAGGGGTGAAACCGTGGTTACCGGGCGAGATTGGCAGAATCCAGGATAGCACGGCATGAACAGCCGGAGATCTCCGGTTGAGTTTTTTGGCCTTGATCGAATCAACAGCCGTACAGAATATTCGCGGGTATGGCGGTGTGATACAGTTGCAAAACCCAGTTCACAGTTCGGATTCACACGCCAAGCAATTACGTCATCTATATACTCGAGTCGAATATATTTACTGCTTTAGGGCTATGACTGTATCTTCGGAGACGAATTAGTTTAAAAATCTCTACTCGAGAGCTCCCGATCGACTCAGAGGACAGAATGCAACACAATCTTCACCAATCCTCACAGACAGACAGCGAATACGGAATTAGACGAGGGAACATACTAAACATTCCTGGAATAATGTCGATTCGTTTCCCTACACTTATCTAGCACGATGTCGCGCAAGCGAACACTGTCACTGACTCGCTCAGCTCCCATAGTATCTCAAACATCCAGAGCAAAAAAGGATGAGAGCTGAGTTGAAGGATACTCTTATCCACCTTTCCATCACCTCGTGGAGGGAAAATTCAGGCGCTCAAATTTGAAACGAATCTTGGGCATGCATGCTCCTTCAAACTAACTGCTGTACACCATCATGATTGTGCGCGTTCTTCGACGTGCCCACAACCGAGGCCACATTCCACTCATGATAATGAAAGGCTCGTACTCATGGGATGACCGTATTGTAAGGATACCATCTAGTTCCTAGAGTGCTGCAAATTTGAAAACGGATGATGAAGTATGCCCCATGATGTATCTTTGAATATACTAGGGCCGTATCACGTCTTAGACTAAATCACAGTAAAATGTAATCGTACAGGACTTCTCGTACTCACCTTTGTTAATTAAATTATACCCTACCCAAGGAAAGGAGACGGCCCTCTGCTGCCTACTAGTATTGTTCATCAGGCAATACAAGACTCAAGTAGAACATCGGCGTTCGTTACCAATTAGAATAATCTCCAATATTGCCTAGTTCGACAGAAGTTATATGGATGCTTGAGAAGAAACGTGCACAAATAACTGAGCATATGCTTTTAGAAGTACAACAACCCGGTCCTATGAATTCGGGTACACCTTCCGTGTTCAGGCTGGATTGTGCATCAGGGTTTTAGGATTTAGGGTTTAGGGTTTAATGTGTCCGGTTTAGGGTTTAGGGTTTAGGGTTTAGGGTTTAGGTTTTAGGATTCATGGTTTTCACGGTGTAGGGTTTAGGGTTCACGGTTTCTAGTTCACGGTTTTAGGGTTTAGGGTTAAGGATTCAGGGTTCACGGTTCACCGTGGAGGGGTCTGAGTTCATGAAGGTTGAGGGCTTATATCACCTATAAATGTATAAATTAAAAATATTTTATAACTATGAACTATAACCTTAAGTTTATCCATAACCATAACTTTTAAAAAAAACCTGGATACTATAGAGTGTAAGGAAATTTAGCGAGAATTGAACAATAACTATTTATTTTGATACATTATAATTTAGTTAGAGAGAGAATAAAGAAGAGAAGGAGGGTAATGGATTTAATTTTAGAGTAGACTAGCTGTTGGCGCTTGCTTTGCAATGCATTAGCCCAACCATTTTTATGTATTTATAATATTAAAAAGTATTAAAAAGTAAAAGGTGGAATGGTTCACTATATTGTTGACAACGCAATTGATTGTAGCGTTTTTGTAGTTCACTGCATGGTTGACTACGTGATAATTCACTCCGTGGTTTACTGCGCAAATTATGATTTTAGTAGTATGACTAGGAGTTGGCTCTTGGTTTGCAACACATTAAATCAACCATTTTCATGTACTTTTTATATCACAAAGTATTTAAGAAAAAAGGTAACAACAATCTATGTAAAATATGAATATATCTTTGAAACCTATGCATTAATTTGAATAATGTAATAGAATGGGATAGAAAAAAAATACTATTACAATAGTTCAATATTATTAACTAAGGATAGAGATTGAGATAAAATAGGGAGAGTAAAACTAAAATAAATAAATAAACAAGTATGAGGGAGAGTTAGGGAGGGAGGGAGAGACTTGAGGGATTTATTTTTAGAGTAGTTTACATTTTTAGAATATGTAATAAGGGAAATCTAAAAAGAAAATCAAATGTAAAAAAGAGATGGGGAGGGAGAGTAAGGGCGAGGAAGAGTAAAATAGGGAGAGTAAGGGATTCTTTTAGAGTAGTAAGTTAATTATAGAATGTGTAAGTATTGAAATCACGAGGAGTCTAAAAAATATTAGAATCAAGATTAAAAAAGAGATGGAGGTGGAGAAGGAGGGGAGAGTAAAACAAAAATAAGAAAAACAAGTGAGGGAAAGAATAGGATAGTTAAAAAATACTATTACAATAGTTCAATATTATTAACTAAGGATGGAGATTGAGAAGGAGGGGAGAGTAAAACTAAAATAAATAAATAAACATGTAGGAGGGAGAGTAAGGGAGGGAGAGTAAGAGAGAGAGAGACTTGAGGGATTTACTTTTAGAGTAGTTTATATTTTTAGAATATGTAATAAGGAGAATCTAAAAATAAAATCAAATGTAAAAAAGAGATGGGGAGGGAGAGTAAGAGAGAGGAAGAGTAAGAGGGGGAGAGTAAGGGATTTTTTTAGAGTAGTAAGTTAATTTAAGAATGTGTAATTATTGAAATCACGGGGAGTCTAAAAAATATTAGAATCAAGATTAAAAAAGAGATGGAGATGGAGAAGGAGGGGAGAGTAGAACAAAAATAAGAAAAACAAGTGAGGGAAAGAAGGGAGGGAGAGTAACGGAAAGGGAGATTCAACTTTTCCACTAATGTCGTTTTAAATTCAAGTATAATTATTACTCTAATACCCGGTGAACCCGAGTATCTATTATAGTCATATCTAATACCCATGAAACCGGGTATCAATACGTCTTCTCACGCATGCTCACGACATTGACAATGTCATGATTGTGAAATGGACACGTTGTACATGTACGTCATTTCAGCTGATTTTTAACTTCACCCACTGTCATCATGAGCCGTCACACCCTTGAACCGTCCAGCTTGTCCTCTTTGGGTTTTGGGAACTCCAAGAATGAACCATTTCTTGATTTTTTTGGCTTTTGTCTTCGTAATGTCGAAGGTAGTGAGCGGAAGTGGCGGGAGGGGTTTTCTTTCTTGGTTTGCGGAGTCGGCGTCGACGCTTTAGGTTAGTTTCGTATGCGCTGTGAGAGGCCGTTGGTGTGCGAGGTGAGTGTTGATTTATGTGAGGGACTTTGAGCGTGCCGTGGAGAGGTTGTTAACTGGATATGGACTGAAGGTCAGAGAGTAGGACTGAAAGAGAGCGAATGCGTTAGGAAGAGATTTGAAGAGCGCCTAGGTTCAACAGCCAAGAGTGAACGACGTTGCGGTTAAAGGTGGCGTCAATACGAACGACCACGACGTACGGGTGCGCCGATTCGGCAAGTGAAGAGGTATGTAAAGTCTCAAAAATGGCTTTCAGTGAAATTTCAGTTGAATTTGCACAGGACTTCATAGAATCGTCACTGGAGCAGGTGTAGGGTTCGGTAAGCTTCATTAGGGTTCGAGAGAGTCGAATAGTACTGATGTTGATAATCGTTTGAGCGAAATAGAAGGGTTTAGGGTTTAGGGTTCTAGTTTTCTGTGCATTCAGTTTCGAAGGGCCGTAATTGTGCAATTTATGCAGTGTTGAAATTTGTTCCACGGAATTCCTGTATGTCAGAACTGGACCATACATTCTAGGGCATTTGAGAGATTGTATAGTTTGTCGTTCTGAGTTGTTGAATGCTTATGTACTGCAGAGTTGTGTATACGCTTTAATCCAGAGCAGTTACTGGAGGAGATTGCGAAATGGCGACTACAGTAGGGACGTGGAATGAGACTGCGTGGGATGGAAACTGGTACGTATACACAATTGAACTGTTTTTTATGCTCAATCCGGGCGACCAGGTGGGGTTCCATTTTTTGAGTGAGTTCCGAATTAGTTCTATTATTTCGGAGTGGACGAACACTTGAATGATTTTGAAAAACCTCAAAAAATGCGTACTAGAATTCCGATGTCTGTTTGGCTATAGTCGATTGGTTTTTTGTTGTCCCGTGAACATATTTGTATATCTATTCATGAATATGCGAATGATTTTGGAATTCCATGAATGTTTGAATGTGTTGTTCCTCACTGAGTCTGTCGAGTCTGGTTCGATTCAATGTATATAGTTTAATCCATGTAGAGTCGTCAAATTTGGCGTTCCATCGAAACATTAGCGGATTCTTCTTCTAGTGTGTAAGGTCGAGTTATAACAGAATTGTGTGAGCTCATTTGATACATATATTTATGTTCTCAATTATGTAACTTGTTATTTAAGTATGTCAAACTTCAAGAGTTATACGTCAAACCTCTCTGTAAATGAATGTAAATATTCGAGTCCTGATATGATCCGATTAGTGCTTCGAAGTGCCATACGTGCTTCTGCCGGAGATCTCCGGCTGAAAATACGGAGTTCCAATAATCAGCCGGAGATCTCCGGATGATGTAGCGATCAGATGAATATGTAAACCCTATCCAGGCTTTAGTTATTCTCGAAATCAGCCGGAGATCTCCGGACGTATCGAAACAGTGGAAATTCGCGTTGAGGGGTCAGTAACCGGAGATCTCCGGTTCAGGTCAGAAATAGACCCATCAGAGCAGCCAGGATTCGTTCCTTGTCGGATGCACTCGACTTCCCCAAATCAGCCGGAGATCTCCGGGTACTGTCCCCTGTTGGCACGGTGATACAGATTTGGAAGCACGATTCATGGTTTCAACATCTAGGAACTTGTCAGGTGATTTTGTTTCGGATTCTTGTTATTGACCAGACAATTGCATCGATTCTAAACTGCCTGCTTGTTCTTTCAAAATCATCTTGTAGGGATTCGTGGACAACCACACTTCCGACTGAATGTCGACCCGGGAAACTTGGGGCATTTGTAGAGTATTGGCTCCCTGAGTTTGTCTACAGAGGGATACACAATGTCGGCCACGTATACAATTGCCGAAAGAGCATAACCCAGTGGCGCATCAAGCTCATTAAAACCCCTGACGGTGCCTGGGAATTCGTCCCTCAGCTTCGGATTGGCAAACGGGGTCACCCCGACATTGGTCTCCAGGTTCTCGAGTTGCAGGGTCTTGATGACGAGGTCAGTCTCGTGATCGTCCAGGAGAACGTGGACTCCTCCACCGAGCCACATATATACGGCTTGATCCTAGAATCATCTAAGATTTCGGATGAGATGGTGGAGACCTGCCAGAGTGAGAACTTTTTATTTGCCCCTCCAACGGGTGATACGTGGTATCCGGAGTACGTGAATGAGCAGTGGAAGTGGATGGCTGAAGCACAAGAGAAGTCCCGAATGCCC
The DNA here is from genome assembly GCA_963971425.1 of Bryoerythrophyllum caledonicum. Classification (NCBI taxonomy): domain Eukaryota; kingdom Viridiplantae; phylum Streptophyta; class Bryopsida; order Pottiales; family Pottiaceae; genus Bryoerythrophyllum; species Bryoerythrophyllum caledonicum. The sequence continues at coordinate 39,240,549 of OZ020514.1, forward strand.
GTTCCTGACGCAACTCCCAATCTGTCTCTGACACCAGCATCGACCTTGGCAAGAAAACGCAAGACCACCTTGAAGACTTCGACCCCAGGTTCTTCATCGCGGGCGGAGAAGGGGAAGAAAGCGAAGGCCGATGAGGCAGGCCTCGCGATCGAAAGGTGCCTGAACTTCACACAGGCTGACCTCACCAAAATGAAGCGGACTGAAGTGGAAGCAATTGGTAAGGTACTCGACGACGCGTTCAAAAACGTTTACATACACAATAATAAGCCTTTGACAGTAGAAGACCCTGACACGAAGAAGGATGTCGTGAAGCTCGTTCATTTCGATAAGCTGCACCGGGCCCCCCCTGGAGGATTAGTATACAGGGGCATCCAGAAAGAACGGCTTGAAGGAATTATCAACGCAGTTCGCGCGTCTTTGAAGGCCACGACACCTGAGATTCACATTCGAGTCCTGCCACTGAAGAAGAAACCTGAAGGAAGTAAGGTAGAGTTTTTCGCGACCAAGCCGACGAAGGAGGACTGCCTGAGGGACTCGACACACTTTTACATTATCGGAGGTCAGCATACTGTGGCGGCGCACAAGGTTCTGTCACACGAATTGCTAGCAACGTGGACGCTCGAAGAGATCTCCCACTTCTCTATCATCTCGGTTCCGACAAAACCGGACCCCAAAGACATGACCCTGCTACAGCTCTCGCGCGCTCTTAACCAAGATCTGACGGGTTTGCGGAAGGAGCAGAGTTTCACTGAGCAGCTGCAGACGTGCAGAGTGAAGTGGTTTGAGTTCGGTAAACCAGCCCCCCAACTGTATGGTCATCCTCAATCTGACGCATTCTCGGTAAATATACATTCTCAACCTGAAAATATTTTTTATTCCGTGGATGTGCTCTATCCTCACAGCAACCAAACCAATCATCCAGAGATCTCCGGCTGCTTACACCCTGTAATTGTTTTCATTGCAGACGTTCCAACGGCAAGTGGTGCCAACGGTTTTTACACACCTCGGTAAAACAGACCCCAAAGACGCGAAGGTCCCACTTCTATTTGAGATGGATGATGCGGTGGTCCAGAAGTGGATCCGAATCGACAGGCTGTTCGTCGTTGGACTCTTACCAGACTCCAACGGGAAGACGGGGGACCCAGCTAAGCTGAAGCGGAAACCTCTGGTGCAGAACGACTTCAAGCCTCTTTACAAAATGCGTGCTGAAGACCTAGACTACCTCGCGGAATTAGTGCTCGAGAAGAAGGTCTGTGTGAAGTCCTCCAAAGCGGCAAACCAAGGTACTATGAAAGGGCAGGCGGAGACTCTCGAAAACGCGGCAAATAGAGAGAAGAGAGTCCGTGCAATGAAGAATGAAATGATGCTTAAATACAAGTCGCACCCCCTTCCCTCGAAGTCTGCTGACTTCGTCCCATACACGAAGGAGCAGTGGGACGCATTTGCCGAAGACAGGAATATTGGAAGGGTCCAGCTCGAGTTCTGGGTCGACGCCGCTAATCACTCTGCCAAGGGTAAAGCTTGGCTTGAGGGTCGACTGAAGGCGATAAACAAGGATACCGACCCCACTCCAGACTTCCTCGTGTCCATTTGGAGTCAACACATCATTGAAGATGCTGCCGAGGCCACACCCACGGATGATACGTCCCTGTTCGACTCCAAATACACCTGCAGGGTTATGCCTGACAGAGGGGGCGAGATCGCCGAAGTACTTATCATGCCGGACATTCAGCAGTGGCGTAACGTCACTAACCCTCACTTTTACTTCTTTTTCCTTTACCGCGTTAAAGACGACATATGCCGTGCACAGGTGCTAGATGTGTTTGACTTCAGAACCATTTTCGACCATCTCGAAGTGGACACGAAGGACGGGCGGACGAGGGTCAGATCACCGTCGGTTCTTATCACTGACGTCGCAGGATTCGTTGAATTAAAGAGGTACATCAGTCTTCGGTGTGAGTGGCCAAAGTGGGCCCTCACTCTTTTTTCTTTGTTTTTTCGAGTTTTTGATAGTATTGACCCAATTTTAGTTAAAGTAGTAGTCAATCCACCTATTAGAGTCAAAGTCCTAGATTAATAGGCCTAGTGCCATGATGGGACACTAAGTTCCCTATTTTTTCCTCCTCCCTACTAATATGCTTGAAAGTGTAGTGGAAGTGGAGTGGGAATGAAGAGAAAGATAAAAAAGGGAAAGAAAGGTCCTTGGAAAATGACTAAAAATTGAGAAATGGGACAAAAATTATGGAAAAAATTGAGAGAGTGTCTCCTAGCAGGTAGAAGTAGTGGTAAAATTTCTAGAATTTTCCGAGATGAATTGCTATTTATTTCTAGGGTTTGACTAGTGGATCGGCGGTTGACCGTTCGGGAAAAATACTTATTGAACTCCAAAAATGCTAGGGAAACTTAGGTAGACTAATTAGGGTGCTGGGAGTCCAGCTGTGTGGTTAGTTTTTTAAGTTATAAGTAAATTGCAAATCATCAGTAGATAGTAGTAGATCTAGGGTAATAGTCTTTAAAAGATCAAAAGGAAAAGAAAAAAAGAAGGAGGAAGAAAAGAAAAGAAGGTGGTTGGGCGTGCTTCCCCATGCACATGCCACATGACAATTCTTGCCACCATGGGATTAATTTTAGGGAGGCTTGTCAGGAGCAAAGCGGCGAGTTAATGCTAGTAATAAACTAAAAACATGCAAAAACGGCTGTAAGTAGCCAATCCTGCACTTCTGTGAGAGGTCATGGGCTGCCTCATTTAAACTAAGCCAGTCTTGTCGGGGAAGAAAAACGAGAAAGACCAAAAGAAAAAGACAAAAAAAGGGAGAAAGGAGAACCAGCCAGGCTGAGTCGCTGGCGAGAGAGCTGGAGTTCTCTGGATTTCCGGGGGCCGTTTTTTTGGGGAGCGAGGAGGAGTTCCTGCGAGCAAGAGGGAGGGCTGGAGCTCTCGTTTTTTTGGGTTGGGTTTGTTTTTTTTTTGTGGTTGGTGGGTGTGCGCCCTGGGCGCGAGGGAGAGCTGGCCTCTCTGCGTTTTTTTTTTTTTTTGGAGAAGAGGCTCCTACGCGAGCTGGAGGAAGCTCCTGCGAGCTGGAGGAGAGGCTCTTCCGGTTTTGGTGGTGAGCGCACCGGCTGCGCGCGAGGAGGTGTCTCCGTGTTGGTGGGTGCGAGCGCTCCTGGAGCCGGAGGGCGTGTGTGCGCGCGAGGTCTCGCTCTTCGTTTTTTTCTGGAAGCTGAAGCGCTCCGGTGTGAGAGGCTCCTGCGCGAGCTGGAGGGTGTACCTGCGCGAGGAGGTGGATCGGCGTGCGTGAGCGAGAAGCTCCTGCGAGCGGGGAGCTGTTTTCTCTTGGAAGACTCTGTTTTGGTGGTGCGCATCTGTGCGCGCGATCTGTGAAGGGTGAGCTGGTGAACTGAAATTCGGTGATGGAGTGCCGCGGAGGGTACGCACCTGCGTGCGCGAAGTAGGAGGTGGCGTGTGAATGTGAGTCTGGTGCGAATTGCTGGAGGTCGTCACTCGGTTGTCGTGGAGCTGCACGCGAGGTCTGGGGAGCTGGAGCTGTTGTGCGAGAGATCAAGAGCCGGCGCGCGCGGTGCTAGCTGGAGAGAAGGTGCTGGAGAGCTGCGAGGAATAGGTGTTAAAATTCCGGTGGCCGAATCTCATGCGGAAGCGCTGGCGAATTTTTGCCAGAATTAGGTATTTGGCCACAAGTTCCTTCAGAACTGAACCAGTTCGCAGCCCATTGACTCCGTCCTGTATGCATAAGTTCGTCTTGGTTCATAATGATGTGTTGAGATCGTTGGTGCATGGAAATTGCTTGTGATGGTGGTTTCTATGTCCTCGGCCTGCTGAATTCGGTTTTAAATGGTTCATTCAAGTTGGAAATGAGTTGCTGATCACTGTGAGAGGAATTTTTTTTGGATTCGGAGTCTCGAGTCAAGAGATAAGTGCTGTTGAAGTTGCTGCCACAAAACGGGATCTGGATCAGGCCTGATCAGCCGACCTAAACTCGAAAAATTAACCAAAAAATAAAATAAAATAAAATAAATAAAAAATAAAAAAAATATATATATATATAAATAAAAATAATAGTAATAATCATGATAATCAATAACCGTAACGATTAGATAACAAATAAGTAAATAATTACCTATACCTAATTAATTTATCCGGAGTTAAGTGTTTAAGTTCCAAGGAAGGGTCAATCGAGTCCACATGACTGGGTTAAAATAATAGTATTATTAAACTCTAAATATATAAATAGACATAACCAAGGATCCAGCCCCAGTAAATTAGAATATACAGATAAGCATCAGGAATGTTAAGTGGTGTAACATTAGGACCTTGTAGGTTTAAAAATTGATTCTCTTAGGGGGTCTATTTTTGGCCTTACATTCGGCAGAGAGAGTCCAGAGGCAAGGTAAAATTGTGGGCAACGCATGTCGTCTACTACTTCCCCCACCCTGGTGATGGATTTCCGGTTCCAATAATTGGGGTCGAGGAGATAGTATACTGCGTATTCCTGTATGAATACGATTCAAGCGAGACGCCTGCTCAGTCATTCAAGAGGCTCTTCAAAGGCCACCCCGAAAAAATGCCGGCCTTCTTTTCAGCAGCTCAACATAAAGAAACCATCCAGCGCTGGAAGCAAACCGGTGTCCCACAGCTGAGGATCTCGGTCCTTGATTCGCTGTTCACGGGATACATCAGAGAGGGTATGGTGGTCGTCAATGTTCATGGAGGACCACATATTACATACCTCGGCTTGGTAAGCAAGACATCCTTCCCAAGCAATCCAATGTCTAAGATTTCCGGTCCGCATACAGTTATATGAATTGGATATCGCCGTCCTAATTTGTTTTTGGTTTGCAGACTCACGATGCGCGGGTCCTCGAGATTGTGAACAGCGAAGATGCCAAAGTAAATGCCGAATCCTGCGCAGAACAAATATTCAAATTCCACTTGAATATCTTAGCTGACGTTACCGACGCCGATCCTGAGGAGTTACTGGAGACTGACATCACTGGGTCGACCCAAGGCGCTGGAGTTCAAACACGGGCTATGTCGAGGATGAATTACACCGGCGAGGTATAACGCCTACGGATACTACCTGACCCGGAGATCTCCGGATGTTTATTCCATTCGGATGCCCTCCATTCTTTAGGACTCGTCTTTATCATTGCCATGTTTATTTTTAGTTCCCCCGGTAGACTCGGACAACTTTGAACCGGAGATCTCCGGGTGTATGATACCGTTTTATTTCGTATTGCGTCTTAATGTATTCCACACTGACTTCGTCAATGTGACGCAGACGACTGATGCCACGATGCTTGATGTTGATGTGCGGAATGAACCAAGTTCATCAGCGGTTCCCAATTTTAGACTCGATTCCTTGGCTACAACCGCTCGGATCATCGGTGCGGGCACCCCAATCGACCCATTGCAGGTAAACGTTGATGAACCACATCTTGCTGTCAGGCGTGCCTCGCCTAGTTCAACAAGCGACTCTACTCTGGACGGTAGACGGCGTCCCTCTCAAATGGAAACCAGTTCGCATTCCGATAGGCAACGTTCTCCTCCGCCAGATCTGGACGATGACACGGCAATGTCCGATCGCCTGGAGTTCGACCACACCCACAGAGCACCCGGAGATCTCCCGCTGGACAACCCTTCCACGACGCGTCCTGAAGTAGAGGTTGTGTCCAAGACTGTCGAGGACCTGCCTTTGCGTGACACTGATCACACGATGGATGAGGCATCGGCGCAACAAACATTGCGTGAATTACAGGTTATGAGCCCTCCGCGCAGCCCTCCACGGAGCCACGGTTAGCTGGTTCAAAAAGAGAAGAAGAAGGCAATCGCAAAGAATCCTGTGCCGAAAGTTCCTCCTCCTCCGCCTACAGTTCGGACAAGGGCCCAGAAAGATAAGGTGAACAGTTACTTGTCCATCAAACCTTCTTGATTGTTCTCACGACAATGCACTCTCTGCAGACCGTGTTCTTACCACTACATTACTGGTATTCAGGTGTCGGCCCGATCAACACAGTCGAAGGATGTCGGTGGCAGAAGCCTCGCACAGACTGCTGAAGTCGTTGGTGTAGCTCAGACTTCTAGGGATACTACACCTACTGTCCCAGGTGCCTAATATGGACATTCATACTTACGTGCCATCATCTATATAGTGCTCATTCTTTCATCCAACATTTCTGGGTTCTGAGTGCGGAACACTTTTATATGTATCTTTGCAATTTCTCTAAGCTGTACAAGTTCCTCATCTCAGCCGACGTACTCGTATTTTGGGTTCAGGTCTGAAGAAGTTTACGACGATCGTCCGAGAGCCTCCAATCGAGGATCAGGTAACACAACAACGGGTTTATCATGTCGTGTTTGACTTAAATGGAGTTCTTGTGCACAGGGGGGAATTTAAACAGGGACAACCGAGAGACATCAAAGTAAGGCCTCGTTCCACTGAAATCCTGAACTTCGTCGGAGAGAAGGCTACTATCTCATTCTGGAGCAGTGTACTGGAAAAGAATATTGTGGATATCATCAAGGAGTTGCGCAAGAAAGGTGCTACCATTCCGGAAGGCGCCAGAATCCTGACATAGGCCGATTGCACAAAAACATCATATATGCTTCCATCTCAGCCAAAGAAGCAAATTTTCCTAAAGGACCTGACAGTTTATAATAGCAAAGCGTCGCCCACATCTCCTAAGGATGTCTTGCTTGTGGACGATACCCCACTAAAGAACATCCTTAACGATCCCTTCAGCGCAGTTCATCCGCCATCATGGACTGGGAATTCGGGTGAAGCCTGGTTGACCACCATGTTTCTCCCATGGCTCTCCGGACTACTAGCGTCAAATGAGGATGTTCCCGACTTTGTTAGACGGAATCAATTGAAGTTTGCCAGTGATCCAGTAGACAAAAATTCCACTCAGGCTCGCTCCGTGGTGAAGGGCATAATTTCGGCGCCTTAGAACAATGAAATATACTGGATAGTATTAACTCTATGCTTTGTAAATGTTTCGTCATGAATGTCTGTCGGATTTTGACCTTTCAATTTTGAAGACAAATGTTGTTGTCAGTAACGTTATTTGTTGAGGTCCTTCATTTTATTTGTTATTGTTGGTGTCTCGCCCCCAAACTTCACCCTTAATATCTATGAACTCTATTGAGTATTCTCCTGACCATTTCCACTACAGAACGTTGGTCTGGGAGGGGCACCCGGAGATCTCCGGTCCAGGATGTGACTTCAGTTCCTCCTACCATATTTTCTCTTCTTTTCAATGTTCAATTTCTAATTCTATGGTCGTGCCATCTATTTCGCAGGTCATAATCATATCTCTCCGTGGTCCTCTCTGCTCGGACGAGGTCCTTGACTCGGCCAAGTCCCGATCCGCGCAGCTGCCTTCCTTTGATGACACCGCAGATGTTATTCGAATACTACTGCGGTATTTCAATGTCGGGATCTGGTCTCCTATGCGTCCAGATAGGCTCATGGAGGCGGCCCAAGTGTTATTGCCCCCAGACATCTTATCAGATATTCTTTTTTGCTATGCCAGCAAACAGACTCGAAGGCCCAGCTATGTTAGGTTTCTCCACATCTTTAAGAAGGCCTCATTTAATCCTAGAACAAGGCATTATTTGTGGCCTAAATCTATTGTTGCAGATCTAGATCCATTCAAGAATCCTAGAAAGGCTATAGTTCATTATCTAACATATGGGAGACACCATACAGGACGGGTAGAGGGCATCTGTAAAGCACTAAAATTAGAATAGTTGATTCGATTCTCTATAGATTACACGCGCCTCTTATCAACGGCTACCCTTCATATTTTGTATGACACTTTCTTATAATGAAACAGTTTAGTACTGGACTCTTACTCTGATTTCATCCGGAGATATCCGGTTGCATGTTCTATCAATTGCGAGTAATTTCTGTCCGCATCTCTGTCCCATTTTTTCCTACCACATGTTTCCCAACCACACATTTGTGATGTACAGTATGTCCATTAATTTCTGTTTTCAGGACTCGGTTCTTCTTCTGGTTTCCACTTTGATATTCACCCGGAGATATCCGGCTGCATGTTCCGGACTCATGTATTGTCTAAATTCAAATTTGGTCGCTCTAGCCATTTCTTCCTTCATAAGTGTCATTGGTGATGCATTTAATGCTTGAAAAGTACTCGAAACTCCTCGGCTTTTACGCTTCACTCTCTTTTATGAGGCACATCTCCGGATCTTTCTTTTAGTCCTTAGTCCAGAATTTACCTCATAGTCCAGAAATAGTTGAATTGGGCATAAAAGCTTTTTCTTGCAAGTAATATAGTTTCCCTTAGTATTGTTAAAAAAAGTTATTGTCTGTAGTGTAAAATATCATACCAACCCAAGTAAAACATTTTCACACATTGTCAGTCATTGTTGGGCACAGTAACCTTATTCTTTTCCATATAAAACCTAGATATCTACTACTATAACAGGTGACAGTCTGTTTGACCGCTGGTCCTGGTGGACCAAAAAGACTGTCACCGCAGAACAGACCAAGAAGACCATCACCAGCAGACCAAGAAGAAGAGCAGTGAAGAAATTTGCTATGGGAGCAATGAAGACAAGCACAGGCACAAAAGAAGGAGGGTCAAGAGAGAGCGGCAAGAGTGCTGCACGAAGAAGAACTCGCGCCGACTGGACCTAAGGTAGTGCAAGCGAAGAAGGTTCTGACGTTTCGAGTTTTCCATGTTTTCTCAAGTAGCTCATTTATAGCAGCATACTTCAGTAGCATACTTCAATAGCATACTTCAGTAGCATACCAATTATGGCTCATAATGTTGCGTCTGTGTTGTAGATTATCAAGGTTGGCTCATGGGATTTTAGGTTCTTCACAACATCACTCATCGTATGCTGATTCTTATCACATAGATGTAACCAAAGCTAGCAAAATGGTGAGCAATCATCGACTTTGATAGTGTAGCAATTTTTGTTTCAAACAATCTGTTTGTTATAATTGAGGTCGAGTGGCTGACGCGGTGCTTCTTTGTCTTCTCTTTTCTGTGTGAATGATAGGTCGGAGATTGGTGATGAGAACATCAACGTGTGTGCAGGTGGTCACATAGTGTTTTCTAGCGTTTGTGTTCGGATCTTGCCAATCAGTTCGTGGTTTATGGTGAGTTCTTGAATTTTGTAGAAATTTTTATGGTTTAATATGTTTTTTAAATTTTCCTTATTATTCTTCTATTATTATTCTTTTCATTTTGATAGTTTCCTGTAATGTAGGTTGCAAGTTAAGAAACGTGCTTCAAACATCTTTGAACCTCACACTGATATTTAATCCTTTTCTGAATGTGCAACTCGGCATGAACTTGCTCTTTAGTTGTAAGATGCACCTGTTTTGAGGAACTTCTAGGGAGGTTAATTTGCATTCTTGGGTGCAATTGCATGAGTGTGAGTTTTGTGATTGAGATTGTTTTGGTTTTTTTTTAATGTGCAGCTCGGCATGGGGGTGTAAAGATTTTGTGAGGGTTGGACAGTGTTTGTGTCCTACACGCTGAGCAGGAGCTTGCTGCTAGCCGAGAAAAGTTTGCAAGCAATATAGGGAGGTGCAGGCTAATTGCTAATTATATGCTCTTTTCATTAAATTTAACAAATTCAGTCTAGAGCACTTGATTTTTATTCTCAATTTTTATTCTCAGGACCAGTATTATGTATAATATTTCTACTCTCTTATGAGTAAATTTTTACTCTGTGATTTTCTTTCTATAAACTCTGAGTCTTCGTTTTGAAGTAGCAGAAGTTGAGAGAAGATCTGGAGGTTGGAGCGGCGCTTCACGTTGCGTCGGCATGCTATAGCTTCATTCCATCCATAAGTTTTGTTGGTTCGTTTCTGTCTTTCAAAGTTTTGTTGTGTTTTGATACCCTGCACCACCTTATGTGCACCAGTTTGCGAGCTGTGGCAATCACTTCAATCTTATGAATGAAAATCGCATCAATCTCATCAAAAAGATGATAGGTGGAGCGTTCTATTACTCTTACTTTTACTTTACTTTATTAATGCTAACTTCTACTTCTATTTTCATTCTACAAACCTATACATTGGATAGGACGTGATTTTGTTAACTTACCTAAACTTACACAATCCGTTGGAGACAATGGGTAAGTATACTATAATTGAAGGCGTTTGTTGAACTACCTCACCTTCAACGCCTGTGATAACAAAAGGATCTCCATAGTAAGCTTTAAAATAAAAGCAAAAAATTTACAATGCGTAGGATTGACGCACTCGGTGAACGCAGGGTGGGTACAGTGCGTGGCAGGGGGTGGCTCCACCGTCTTGCAAATAGAGGCACCGTGAGGAGGCACCGTGAGGAGGCACTATGTGATGTGTGCAATGCTAAATAAATGCACGAACCTCAACCGGTCGGAATGACGGGTACGTTCATGAAAATATGCCTGAAATAAATACAAGGGATGCAAATTGCAATCTAAAGTATAATACATCAAACAAATTTTATTGTGAGGAGCACTAATAAAAAACTTCCCCGGTCGGAACGACGGGTACCAATACTAGGTGTGGAGGCATACATCGTATCTCTACTATCACTTTGAATGGCCATTTCTGACAACACTTTGCATTGCAAATTAGAAGTCGTCCCGACCGTGGCCACCGGCGCGGTGGTCAATAAAAGCCCGCGATCACGGAGAAATCGCCTTGCTCGCGAGCGTCATGCAAATTGGACTGCAATTCAACGCAAGGTAGATTAGGACGCGAGGCAGATGACGCCGCACGACAGACCAGGCGTGCTCGGAAACTGGAGCAAGAAGGAGAACGCGAACGCGAGCGCGAGCGGCAACGAGTGGTGGATCGCCGTGATGCACGCAGACCTAAGGAACGACTTGAGGAACTCCGGATTGATCGTGAAGCGCATGCGGCTCAGAGGGTGGCTCAACCTTGAGGAGTAGACAACGGTAGTGCGTGGGCAAGATCCACAAGCACATTCAGCGGCACGCGTGGCCAATCCTGAAATCCCTCTTGCCCGACAAGCAATCAATGTAGCTAGGGGTGTACTTCGACATGTCCCTGGCCGCATGAACATCCGTTGTCGGGCATGCCATGCGCTTCATTGGCTGGAGGAGCACGCTGTGGGGCACGGGTCGACAATTGCAGAGCCGCATTTCACGATGTGCTGCGACTGAGGGAAGGTCTCGAACATTAAACCGCTAGCGCCGCCGCCTGAGAATCTTCGGACCCTGCTAAGCAGCCTGACGCCCGTGGCAAAGGCATGTCGAACAAACATCCGGGCCTACAACAACGCTCTGTCATTCATGTCACTGGGCGCTAAGATTGATGAACAGTTCACGCAGTGCAGGGTGTACACGTTCCGGCTCCAAGGTTCTCTATATCACAAGATGGGAAGCTTATTGCCGGAGGCAGGGGAAGCTCCAAAGTTCTCTCAGTTGTACATCACTGACAACAGCATTGCACTCGACAGCCGGATGAACGTCTTTTGCAGCCTTGATCGACGGACGATGGCCGAGCTCCAGACCATGCTGCAGGAGTGCAATTCGTATGTACAGGTGTACGAACAGGTACAACAGCGCATTGCTGAAGAGCCTGCACCGAAGCTCAAACTACGGTTGTTATCTTTGTTGTCGAAAGATCGGCGTCGGTATAACATGCCAAAAGCCGACGAGATTGGGAAGATCATGGTGGGAGATGGGCACGACGGCAGCATGACTGATCGCGACGTTATTGTCAAACTCCGTGGAGGACCGCTCCAGCGCCTTTCGGCTCTTCACTTGGCATATACTCTGCTCCATTATGTTTTGCTCTTTCTTGATGGGCGGTAAGGTTGGACCACAACCATGCCGCTGCAAGGATTTAAGAATGATGAGGATGCCCAACAGTTCAACAATGTCAATCAAGATGCCATGCGGGGCCGTCACCGCGGGATGCGTGTGTCCCAAATGTAGTACTGCGCGTACATGTTGCACCTACGTGAGCGCGCTGAGCACATCTTCCTGGCCGGTCAACTGCTCCAGCAGTACATGGTGGATGCGTGGGCGTGCGCCGAGCAGAACAGACTGAATTGGCTTGCAAAATATCAGCAAGATCTTCGATGTGAGCTGTACTCGGGAGTCATGGATGCTTTGAATGCTGGCGACGACAACGCGGCGCAGGTTGGGCAGCGGACGATTCTGCCGACAACGTTCTCTGGGGGGGACCGACATATGAATCAGCTCTACCAAGAAGCAATGGCCATTGTGCAACGGTTTGGGAAGCCCGACCAATTCATTACCTTTACTTGCAATCCAAAGTGGACGGAGATCACGGAGGAGCTAGAAAAGCGGTAGATGGCGCAGGATCGGCTGGATTTGGTGGCGCGTGTGTTTAGCATCAAGTTTGAGGAGCTCATGACCGACCTCAAGGATCGGAAAGTTTTTGGGACTGTGCTCGGATACACCTAGGTAATTGAGTTTCAGAATCAAGGCCTGCCGCACGCGGACATTTTGCTGATCCTGGACAAAGATTCAAAGCTGAGAACGGTCAACGAGATCAACTCTGCTGTCTCAGCAGAGATTCCTATCCGGAAGACGCATCCGGATGCATACGAGATAGTCACGCATTGCTTGGTTCATGGACCGTGCGGGGTGGACTACCCGAACGCGCCATGCATAGAAGAGGGGAAATGTATCAAGCGGTATCCAAAGACATTCCGAGAGGAGACAAGCGTAGATCACAATGGTTACCCCGAGTACAGGCGGCGGGATGATGGGCGGTCTTTTGTTAACTGGATAGGTCGGCGCGTGGACAATCAATGGATTGTCCCACACAACCTCTACCTGAGTACAAAGTACAACGCACATATTAATGTCAAGGTGAGAGGATGGCCTTGTGTGCAGCAGATATTTATTTTCATCATTCATCTTTAATGCATCAATCTCACCAATTTTCACGTGTCAGGTGTCATCATCCATTTCCACCGTGAAGTACCTATTCAAGTACGTGTACAAGGGCCATGACCGGGCAACCGTGGTCATCGAGGACGTCAATGAGATCAAACAGTACATTGACGCGCGCTACGTCTCAGCTCCGGAGGTGGCTTGGCATTTGTTCAGCTTCAAGATGCATGACCACACCCCACCGATCCAACATCTCCAAGTTCACCTGCCAGACCAACAATGGGTGATGTTCAGGTCCCATGGAGATTTGGCACAGGCGGTGAATGCAGAGAGAGCGCGGAAGACGACATTGACCCAGTGGTTTGAGGCCAATCGCACAAATTTGTCGGGCGCACGTGACACCTCATACCTCGACTTTCCATCACGCTTTGTGTGGAACAACTCGAGGAAGGAGTGGACTATGCGCAAGCGTGGGATGTGTATTGGCGGGCTTTATTTTGTGAGCCCAAACGCTAGCGAGAGATACTTCATGCGTACACTGTTGACAGTGGTGAAGGGTGCGACAAGTCCAGAGGCGCTTCGGAGGTTTGAAGGTGTTGAATACCCGACGTTCAAGGCAGCAGGCGTGGCGTGCAGGTTGTATGAGAATGACGAGGAGTGGGAGCAGTGCTTGCGTGAAGCCGCTTTGATGCATAGCGGAGCACAATTGCAATCGCTCTTTGTAACGATCCTCACTTGTGGCCCACGAGCGGATCCGAGGCAACTATGGAAACAATTCAGCGCAAGCCTGTCTGATGATTGTGCTCATCGGCTTCGTCAAAACAGGGGCTTGTAGGATCCATCCCAGCAGCAGATTATCAGCCTTGCCCTCAACCTGAATGCGCAGATCCTTCAGAACAGCGAGATGACTCTGGCGGATTTCAACCTACCGAAGCCTGAGTTTGCAATGGAGGAGTTGCAGGGGAATTGGTTAGCTGCCGAGCAGCTGTCGTTCAACGCTGCAGAGCTGAGGGCCGAAGCTGAGCGTGAGGTTGAGACGTTGAACGAGGAGCAACGGGATATCTACGGCCAGATCATGGACTCCTGTGAGCGCAATGTTGCCGACACGATCTTCTTTGTTGATGGCCCCGGTGGGACAAACAAGACATATCTTGAGAATCTGATCCTTAAGGCCGTCCGAGGTTAGGGCAAGATCGCGTTGGCAGTCGCTTCGTCAAGGATTGCAGCGTTGCTTCTAAAGCTTGGGTGGACGGCGCATTCAAGGTTCAAGATTCCGATTCAGCTTAGTCCCACATCTGTCCGCAACTTCAACAAGCAAGGCAATCTCGTAGAGATGATTTGCCGCGCAAAGCTCATTCTGTGGGACAAAGCTCCGATGATGAGCAAGTTTGCCTTCGAGGCAATGGATCGCACGCTGAGGGATATCACCAATCGTCACAACAAGCCGTTTGGCGGCATCACATTTGTCATGTGCGGTGATTTTTGACAAGTCCTACCGGTGGTGCCCAAGGGCCTCCGGCCAGATATCATTGTGGCATCCATCAAGGAATCTCATCTATGGAATCGAGTGCACGTCTGCTGACTTTGCCAGAACATGCGCGTTGTTGTTGGTGAACGCCGTGTGGATTTGGGCAACCGTACATTTCTAGAGTGGCTCTTGGGGCTGGGAGAAGACAAGTTGGAGAAGGTGAAGGATGACATGATCAGGTGTCCACATGCAATGATTGTCCCCAATCACACCTTGAACGGCTTAATCAATGCCGTCTATGGAGGTATTGTTGACTTCGAAGCAAATGCGCACGAGTACTGCAGCGGTCGTGCCATCCTTGCCGCACGGAATGACGACGTTTCGCGGATCAACGCAGCCGTGCATAAGATGGTACAAGGCGATACGTCTGAGTTTCTAAGCGCAGATAAGGTGGACAACGAGGAAGGTGCCAACTTGATTCCCGTGGAGTATCTCAACAAGCTTGAAATCAACGGAAGGCCACCGCACAAGCTCACGGTCAAAATTGGAACAACGATCATGCTTTTACGGAACCTGGATCCAACCAATGGTCTATGTAAGGGCATGCGCCTTATTGATCGACGATGTGCTTTGTGGGTGATCGAAGCAAAAGTGTTGACGGGAGATCGTGCCGGTTACGTTGCTTTTATCCTGCGAATTCCCTTGATCACTGAACAATCTGGGCTTCCATTTCCAGTTCGACGCAAGCAGTTTCCGATCCGAGTTGCGTATGCAATGACAATCAACCAGTCTAAAGGGCAGACGCTTCCCAGGGTTGGCATTTGCCTCACGAAGAACGTGTTCTCCCATGGTCAGTTGTATGTTGCTTTCTCACGTGCCACGACTCCCGAAAACGTCACTATTCTTCTTGAAGCAGAAATCGTTGAACGGGCCGAGGA
The DNA here is from genome assembly GCA_963971425.1 of Bryoerythrophyllum caledonicum. Classification (NCBI taxonomy): domain Eukaryota; kingdom Viridiplantae; phylum Streptophyta; class Bryopsida; order Pottiales; family Pottiaceae; genus Bryoerythrophyllum; species Bryoerythrophyllum caledonicum. Next base: position 39,255,835 of record OZ020514.1, read on the forward strand.
TCAGCTTATGCGTAACATTGTATACGAGGAGGCCTTGCACTGAAGGCCATTGATGCCGCACATAAGATCAATGGATCATGTGATGTAAATCATTGAACTCCGAGGGATGCAAATTGCAATCTAAAATATAATACGTCAATTTATTCTGAGGAGCATTAATAAAAAATCTTCCCCGGTCAGAACGACGGGTACCAAAACTTGTCTTTATATATTTCTCTTTTTGTTTTCTCACAGCAACATGTGGTGTAAACTTTCTTATTGACTATAGGGATTATTGGTCAAAAACTTATTCAGGTAACAAAAAATAAAAGTGAAAATGGGCAAATTGACGACTGATTATGGTCTAAGTAGTACAATAGGACTCGTTTACAATGGGCCTGGGATCAGATGGTAGGCTGGCCGGATTTTCCTTCAATCCGGCCTTTCAATAAATTTTGGATATTAGATTGTATTTGTTTATTTGTTTAGGTTGTACACATTGAATCACAATCTTTATTTTCCCCATATTGCATCGTACGGACTATTTAATCCTTATAGGACGGAGCTATGACCGAGGAATGAATCCCAATTTTCATTGTAATATGAGTTCTAGTTCTTCATCAAATATAAGCGGAAATATTTTGATTTCATTTCTAAGTGATGACACCACATGTTTTGCTCATGTCACAAAAAACTCAATATTTTTTTGTGAGAATTTAAATTATTGTGATTTTCTGAAGAAAAATGAAGAATTTTCATAGCATATACAAATTTTGCATAAAAAATATGATGATTTCACTGAAGGTGTACATAATTGTGTTGCAACTTGTGGTGTAAATGAAGCTTCCGTGTCCAGCTTATATTAAAAGATTGGTCATCCGGGATAATATGCCCAAAGTTCAAATTGCAATAACTTACTCAATTGTATGTATTTTTCAAATTTACAAATTGGATTGGAAACTATATTTGATAAACTTCATTTCATTAATTGGACTCAATTTTTTTTAAAATCATTTTAATGACTCAAATTTAGATTTAGAGCTTAAGCTAGAAGTTTCTAAAATACACTACATTGAGTTCCAAGTCACAAGTTCTTTCTTGTTTAGAGAAAAAGTTACACACTTTGTGAAGGGATAATGACTACATGTGGTAAATGCGGTCATTGACAATACCTTCACAAAAACTTCGATGGATGTAATGTTTTATCATCACCTGGAAGTATTTTACATTCTTCCATCAACCAGATTTTGGTCGCCCCAACGTTTAAGAGTTAAGGTAGAGGCACCCAATTCCAATCACTTAAGCCAGTTCAGGACTCAAATGACATTGTACGTCAAAACATTTATGTAGAAATATATGGAAATGGGAATGAAACTCAACAATTTTTTTTCAATTTCAGTAACAAAAATTTGGAATTGGTACCGAAGTTAAAAGCCCATTTAAAATCCATGCCACCTAAGGCAACACATAGGATGAAATGTGATTTCGGCCGGCCCCAAGTGTAAAGCCTTGGATTGGATTTTGAGAGATTGAGACCCAGTTCGTTGAAACTTTGAGAGTTTCGGCCAGCCCCTTGTCCGGCCCCAAGTATAAACTAGCCCTTAAATTTTCATAAGGCTCAACTAAAAATTATAGGAGCACATATGTCAAGCCTTTGTCTTTGTTTCTTTCCTAGTTTAAAGAAAATTAGATATCACATAGTTACTTAATATGCTTTCTTTTCTTATCACATTTAAAATTAAAAAATGAATAAGAGTATTTTTTTAATTTTCATAAGTGTTTTTGTTTTTCTCTTATTTTTGTAAGGTCTAAAATAAAGAGAGTTTTTTTTCATAAATATGTAACTTTAAATTCCTCTTCCTATTTTGACTGTTTAAAAAAAATCTTTTAATTTATTTGACAAAATCCTTTTTTTTTTATGCATATTTTAAAGGAAAGAGTATTTTAAGGAAAGAGTATTTTAAAGGAAAGAGTATTATTACATAGTTTTAAAGGAAAGAGTATTTTTACTTTTTCAAAAGTAAAATTAAAATAAAAAATAAAATGTAATATTTTACTTTTCAAAATTAAAATTAAAATTAAAAATTAAAATTAAAAATTAAAAAGGAACAAGCGGACGGTTGGGCCGTCCGCCCAAACCAACTGACGAGCGGTCGAGGGGTCTTGCAGTCGCCTCGGCCGTTCGCCCGAGGCGGCCTGGCCGACCGCTATTGGCCGACCACTGCATTGGACGGCCGCGGCTCTAGGTTTGGCCGTCGTCCTCCTATAGAAGTCGACCGCCACCCTTTCTTCCTTCACTTTCACACTTTTCTATCCAAGTCGGATGTCGTGCAATTGCATAAGTATTTTCTGCTCCTATTTGGTGATGCAGTGGGGGTCCATTTATGCTACACGATACACTCTATTTATAGTAGATTGCGGTGTTCATATAAGAACGAGGCAAATTTTGTGTGTGTATTCTTGAATACAATAGCTGCCATGTCGGCGAAAGAGGTGACGGCCGATGGAGACCTAAGCTTGGGTGGAAACGTGGCCTCAAAGAAGAGGATTAAATAGAAAGGAACTACTAACGGTTTGGAGTGGGAGATTTTGAGTAATGAAGACATCAAGGCAGAGGACAATTGAGAAGCGAAAATGGAAGATTTCTAGACATTCAAAACGTGCAAGAAGTACGTAAAGTTGTGTCACGTTGATAAACTGTGGCCCAAAGAATGCTACGAGAGTCAGACCATGGATTTTGCATGCAGGCTCTGGCTGTGCGAGGATGATCATTTCATTCATCAAGCTGAGGTGGTATGGCGGGTTTTATTTGGGGATCGTCCAAGAAGTAAGGGGTTGTTTAATTACAACTTGGTATCAATGGTTTATGCGGAGTTGATATTAAAGAAGGTGGATTGGACCAGGTTCTCAACTAGTGGGCAGTTTCCACTTAGGATCGCGAGGACACAGAAGCATTTTCTTCATTTATATAATCAGGAATCAATTGCCACAAAGAACGTTTAGGAACAACTGAAGAAGAAAACTCATGAGAGTAGTCTATCGCTTCGATAGCCTAAGATACAAGACGTGCCTCCAACAACAGAAACAAGGCACGATGGCATTCAATGTTCCAAAGAGCAACCAGATGGCATTGAATTTTTGAAGGAGCGTTTGGATGATGAGACGGTTGAACCGGAGTTGCAAGAGAAATTGGAGAACGTGGTGGCCAATTTATTGTCCACAGTTTCTTCAATTAAGACCATAGAGTGTGCGAAACCTTCAATTGCAAAGGTTCAAATGCTAGAGAGTATCACCGAGGAGGCAACTGATGTTGGGCCAAGTATTGCAATGCCAACAAGATTAAAACCACACATCATTGACTCCATGACAGCGGAGAATGTCATATCTACCATGACAGGGATGTTGACAAAAATGCCAAACAAGAATGAGTTGAAGGAGTTGCTCGACTTCACTATAGAGTGGGCTAAAGCAACGATAGGGGAATATGGTGATACCCGTGCGAATGAAGGAGTGAGGTCAAGGCATGATACAATTACGAGTCAAATAATTGAAGTACTCCATGTTGCAAACACTGTGAAGCGTGGGGCAACGATCTACTCAGTTATGGCTCCAAGTTTTGTAGAAATGGGTGAAGTCTTTGCAAGTGTCACTTCAAGTATGCTAGAAGCCGCTTTGGGTTTTGAGAAGATGGCTTCAACTATAAAGCCATTGCTAGAAGAAAGGGTGGAAAGTATACAATTCATCATGGAGTTGGAAGCTCAGGCCGAGAAAAACCATGCCATTACTAAAGGGTTAGTAAAGGAATTGGAGGAGTACAAGAGGAAGGTATAATGCCTGGAATTTGGATGTCGGACCAACATCAAAGGTACAAAGAAATAAAACAACAGATGTGGAGGAATGTGAGGTGGACGTGGTAGCGGTTGATAGTTCCTCTTGTATCTCCGACAATTTTTTTCTTTCCAAGTATCCACAAAATGACAAAGTGGATAATGTGCCGAAGATTGGAGAAGGACCATCTCAACTTTATTATGTTGGGCTCGCAACGGAGATTGGTTACAACCAACTACAATCAAAGAAGGAAGGAAAGGAGCAGGTCATAGAAGCCAAGGGGGAAGATATGGAAATGGTGTTATAGAAGTTGGAGGTGGCAAATAGGGAGAGAGTTGAGGCACGAGCAAAATTGGAGTCATTACGGAGGACGTTGAAAACAGTGGATTACTCACCATGCCATGAGAACACAATGCCTTGGTTGGGTTGGGTTCATTGCCTTCAGAACAGGGAAATAATGGTCCCAAAAGCAACACATAATCTTAAAAAATATGCTGCAGAATAAAAAGCATCAAGGGAACTTGTGGAGGCCTCGTTAAAAAGATTCAAGAGTATAGTTGGAGAAGCTGGGCGTGATCCTACAAAGATCACTATTTGGGGCAATGTGGCGGAGATGATGGATCGTACCAACTATTATTGAGACAATGGAAAGGGAAATGGAATTGACTGGGCGTTGGAAGTGGAAGAAAGATGGATGCCCTTCGATATCTTCTCGTCACACTTTGTGGATTTGGAGAGAATTGTCATCCATACATGCGACCTAAAACCATCATTCCTCAATGACAAATGCAACTTGTGCTAGGAAGAATTTGGTCTAGAGGGGCACATTCATTGGGGCGATGTGGTTCCTACTTTCATACTACGTGAATTTCTGAAAGTTCCATGAGATAATGGTTGTATTCCATGTGCCGTTCTCTTATTAGCACAAGGTTTTATGAAATGATGGGTTTAGGAGATGTAATGCCATGGGGGCACAAGTTCAATCGATGGAACCTCCCGTTGGATGAGCTTCCAAAGAAATTCCTGAACTTTCGGGAATGGAGAAAACAACTTTATTGGAATAGTGAGTTCCCTTGTCACCAATTATATGAGGAGTACGCGATGGAATGTGATCCATTGTTTTGTATGATCCAAGACTACGAAGTGGAGGCAAGGGCATGAGAGATTGAAGATGGTGAACAACAAAAGTTGTTCTGCCATAACTTTGGAGGACATTGGAGCACGGACCATAACCGGTTTTTCCAATTTCCACCAAAGAGAGTTGAGAAGGGAGAAGATGGCTCTTGGCATGAGGCGGAAGATGACATTGTCTTGGAAGAGGAGTACAAGAAGTACAATCGTACTTTGGTTGGTAGAGCCTTCTTCCTTGCAAAGTTGGAAGAAGCAGCGAAACTCAAATTATCGATGGACGAAGCTTCTTTCCAAGATGTCGGATGCAATTTTTGGGATGCGGTGCAAGCATTTGATAGGACAATTGGGGATGTCATTGCGTACTAGAGAAATAAGCCGCAAAAGCCTAGTGGAGAATTATTGGTGTCATTCGAAGATAATGACGATTTTGTGAATAAGGTGTGGCGGGAAGTTGAGAAGGCCATGGACATCTTTGCGGCAAAGAGGGTGGATTCTACTGGGATGCGTAAGAGGGAGGATGGAAACGATAGCGATGACAATTGGCAATAAGAGTTGCAAAGAAAAATCGCTGCCATTGATCGAGAGTACGAAGAAGGGGGCAGAATTACGAGGCCAAGTCAGAGGCCGGAGACTTGAAGCGGGACTCGGAGGCAGCGGACGAATGAGGGTTCCACTTTGGGGGAATCAATCCAACTAGATTAACATAGATTAGAGGGCATTGTGTAGCTAATATAGTGGCCACTGCTAGGAAACATAACTAGATCTCCTAGCAATTTTAAAGTCCTTAGGTATTTAATTATAGAGGATGGTTAAGTTTTAGTCATGAAAAGGATGAAAGTTCTTGTAGATGTGCAATATGAGTGGAATATGAAATTTGTGCATATGTGAAACAAGAATTTACAAAATTTGAAATGACAGTCATATGGAGGTTTTGTGGAATGTGATGTTATATTGTTAATTCATCATTTTACGTGGTGATGTTTGCAATAGTTTCAAGCACGATGTGCTTACTAAGCAATGAAATAAGTAGAAGGCAATGAGAGTTGAAATATTCATGGATTATAATATGGTTAAGAGATTCTTGTACCAAGACTATACATAATGGGACAAGACTTTGAAATTGAAGAAAACAGTAACGGATGAAGCAAACGAATATGGAATATGTGCAAACAAGGTACTTCCAAAAGAATAATTTGGAGATAATTTTTTAAATTTTTATTCATAGCTTGTATATTCTATTAGCACATATTAAAATATATTCAATTGAAAAGCAAGCCTAAACCATCCATAGTATAATGGATAGGCCAACAATGACTCAAAACTTAGAAATTGTGCAACTATGAACACATATTAACTTTGCGCAACTATGAACACACATTAACTTTGCGCCACCCTCTTTTCCATGGAAAGAAGTACAAGAAAAGCATACGATATTCATGTGTATGGTCTAGCTACTAATTGATATGAGTAAGAAGTTCGTAATCACTATCTCCTTTGACTTTGGCTCCGCTAGATTGCGAGGAGTCATCTTCATCATCTGTAAGGTCTTCCTCTTTGATTCTCCATTTTTTCGACATGGACTCAATGGTTTTGAACCTCTTGCAAGTCTCGATGGCATGAAAGGGATTTCTAACCGATGTGTCATTACAACGTGGCGACCGTGAAAATGGCTGCATGGGAACTTGCCGTTTTTTGATCGATTGTGGAGGATTTTTAGGTCCTATCGTACTAGGTACATTGCCATCCAAAGTCTCTAATTTCATCTTCAGGTCAACGTTTGCCCTTGAAGATGACAAATTTTAGCGAGGAGGAATTTCGGAATGGTTGTTGAAGACCATGGAAAGAGGTACATCCCCATCACTAGAATGTTTCGACATTGGGCTTCTGGTGTCCGTAGTCGTACTTGCTTTGAAAGGGACACCAAAGCATGGAAAGACTTCAAATTGGTTCTAGTGACCATTGTGCAAGAGTTTTCAGATAGATACTCTGACGCACCACCATGCAAGGAGGGTTTTCCATGATCGAAGGAAGTGTTTTTCTCTGTTGGATATAGTGGACTTCTAGTGCCGTGGGAAATATCATCTTCTCTAGCCTTTCCTTTGAAAAGTGTGGTATCTTCCGCAAATGGTGTGGTTGTTGTTTTCTTGAGATTTTTGACAATTCCGGGACTATGGAGGTTGAGATCCACAACATCTTTCCTTTTTTGCCCTTGAGTTTGATGCCTATGTAGGGTTGTTTCATGTGAAGATGAGATACCTCCTTGTACTCCATTCTTCATGTCATTGCCTTAACATGGACTGGCATCTTGTATCTATTCCGCAATTGTGATTGGTCCACTCGCAATGATATTTTTAGTACTGACCATGCGATCACCATTCAAGTATTGTGCAATGAGCAACAAATCATGATCTTTTTCTTTGACCATATCATCATCAGAGACATCATACTCATTGCCCAAGGCACGCTGAAGACTTGTGGTACTGTTTGGAGAGCCACCATTGATGTCATCGTCTAAGTATCCATCGTTGTAGTTGGCGCCTACATCGGTACTTGCATTGTCGGAGTCTTCGGAGTTATCTGATTCTTGGGCTCGGGGGTCTTCTAAATCCAAGTTCTCTGCGTACCACCACTTCTCATCCGTCAACTTTCCATTTGCAAGCAACCTCGAATTGGTATAGACAAACACCAAGTCATTTGCCCTTCCAGGTAGTAATCTATTTTGTCTCTTATTTTGCACAAAAGAATAGCTACTCCAATTGTGTTTGCAAGAAGATGATAGTTTTTGCGCTAGTATTTTCTTGGCAATTGGCGCAAGGAGTTTTCCACAAGCCCCTTTAAAATCCCAACTACATATGGAGAACACTTCTAGAGTTTGGGATCTAACATGACATGAATGGTATAGTCCTGTGTTAAAAAGCTAAGAATTCGTTGATCACGTAAGGATATTTTTTAAGTGTACAAAAATTTCTTAGCACTCGTTTATATGCGATGGTGGCATCTGGATTATCGGCATATTCTTTGTCATGGAGAAAATAGGGATTTAGGAGTGCACTAGTAGAATGTAAGCCAGTTGTGATCATCCATTTTTGGTGGTAGAAGCAACACTCAACAAAGTCCGCTATATCACTGTCAAGATTGAATGGTTCACGACGTAGAGCGAGAACATGTTTCTCGCAATTGCAGAGGATGAGCAAAACCTTCTCCATACATGGTTCCTTGGAATCAAATTCCCTCAAAGCATATACTATAGGTGCTACCATCTCTTGAAAGTTTGTGCATCGTTCCCAAAAGTGTTCATCTAGATTAAGTCTTCTTATGTCCCGAGATAAAGTCCGTGCATTGTCTTTACATTCATCTCGAAGGTTTGTGACATATGCCAACTAGTTAGGATCAACAATACTTTGCTCTAACACTTCTTTGACCTTCAATAAGCAATCCACCATTATAAAATTGGATGCAAATCGAGTTGGCCCCGACAACAACAAACTAGACTTTACCTTGTGTTTACAAAACATAGCAAGCAGCATTTGTCGATTCTTCACAAACCTCACCAACTGCCTAGCCTTTACCAGAACTTCTTTTATCCATGTTATCTTCTCCAAGTCCTCAAACAGTAAGTCCATGGCATGTGCAGCACATCCTTGACTATATATGTGCAAATTTTTCATTGTGATTATCCGTCCAGCCTTAAGCATTCCTCTCGCATTGTTTGTACAGACTTGAACAATATTGCGGGGGCCAACCTATTCAATGAGATTCTGAAGAATACATGCCGTGTACATAGCATTCTTTTTATTCCTGGTGGTATCTATTCATCTCAAGAAAAGCTCTCCTAGAGGAGAGACAAGCACTGCATTGCATAAAGGGCGACTAATCACAGAGCTCCATCCATCCAGGGCTAGAGTTCCTCCAAACTTTTGAACACTCTTCACCATTCTACTATTTAAATCAGCCTCCAAGTCAACCATTTCTTGTACCAACAACCTCCTTCAAATGTCATGGTAAGACGGTGGAACATACGATCTTTTGAAAGCAACAGTCTTCATCAAAGCTTCTTTGAATGCAGTACTCCGTGCAACTACAAACGGTACATTGGACTGGTAAAAAAACCGAGCTCACACTTTATCTAGCACCCATCGCTCCACTTCTTGAAATCCCTCAAAGAGCACAAATTGCCTCATCAATCGAGGATGGGTGCCAACTATACTTCCATGTTCAATCGGTGTGGAAAAGGAGGGGGTTGATGCAAACTTATTTGTTTCACAGATTGTAACGGGAACTTGGGTGGATCCTACACATGAATCCTCACTCGTGGAGGTAATTGTGCTATGTTCTACAGGAGACACGATTTTCATGGTTGGGGTGATACAATGTTCAAAGAAAAGCTCTCCGTTATGTCGAGGATAATGACCAACACAATTTTTAAAAAGACTATGAATATGCAGTGTCAGTTTGGTGCAGATGCCAACACCACTGTTGCGCTTGCCACAGACTTCTTTGTAACCCAGATGACCAAGTTGGCGTTGTAGCCTTCTTGCAAAAAAAGCAAGAACAGAGACTGCATTTAAAGGAATCAGTCTTTCTTCAGATTACTTCCGTTATTTTTTAGTACAAAGGAGACCAAGGCTTTGTAGCCATTTCGATGAGTTAAATATCTTCCAATGTATGAATGTGATATGCGTTACGAGGAAAAGAAGGTGTCTTAAGTTTCTAGAGAAACTCTGACACCTCCAAATTCTAAACTCAATAATTACCAAGCAATAGATGTAAAGTGCAGCTCAAAGCCCTTGGGAAATGAAAGTTTAGAAGTGAACCAAGGCATCTTTTGTCGTCCTCTTTATACCCATGGGCCATAGGAATTGAGAATAATTGTTGCCACTTAAAAAGAAGTGATCATTGCACGAACGGGGCGAGGCGGACGGCCATGCGGTCGGCCGGCTGACCGGAGAGCCTCGCGACCGCCCTACGAACATCACGACAGTCGTCGGGAGGTTGGCAATGCGCAAACGGCGAGGCGGACGGCCTTTCAGGTATCACCTAGGGATAAACTACCCAAAACCTAGTTGTCACAGGACGTCCTCAGGTGGCGGAAGACGTCACTGGTCTGGACGCCCGGACATCGACGACGTCCAACATCCTGACAACTCAGGTGCCAAAAGTAAAAGGGTGTCAAAGAACTTTATAAAACACTTCTTAATAGTGCTAAATAAGTAGCCGCCACGTGACACTTGTAAGAAAAGCACCTGGGAAGTGGGCCCATTGATGTTTGATTCCCATACTTATAGAGAGCCGCAAATGCGCCTATGGCCAATCGTGTACAAGAAGGGACAAGCGCGTCCCAATAATGACTAGGCTCGTACTATCATTATTATTTGGCGCGTATAGATTAGGGTTGGGCACGTACAAACAAGGACCAGGCGCGTATACACACAAGTCAAAGGCGTGCATTAAGGGCCGCACGTGCTCTAGGCTTGATCGAGCGCGCATGTATGCGCGCAACACTGGGTCGGGCGAGTTAAATCCAGAGATGTTCGCTTGCACGCTCGCCTTTATGGGGGTTGCGTGCGTTGCATGTTGGCAAAACAAATTATTTGAGTATTGAGTTTTAAAAAATTAAGGGAACAAATAAACTTTTTGATGTTTCAAAGTGAGATGTAGTACATGAATTCAAGCTTTTGAGATGTCCTTACATTGCTTTAGACAATGCCGCAACATATAATATGTCTATAAATGTTACGCCTTCAACTTTCACTCTACTTGCCTATGCAAGTCGTGCCCCACTTCATTCCTCAGTAGCACTACCTTCCGCCTCACTACCTCCACTTCCTTTGACTCTACTAATATTGCTTGTACTTGGATCACAACTTGCACTTGTTTTATCCATATTAAAAGAAGTAGAGAGATGGTTGCATAAGCAAGTGATAGATACACAAGGTAGTACAAACAATGCTTGGAGTGAGATATTGTCTTCAAAGGCCTTTACTTATATTTCTACTTGGTGGCGTCTCATACATCTTGTAAGTGGCTTCTCAAGCAGCTTGCAAGTCCCTCGATGCCAATTCATGGCCACCCACTTGTCCTTACTTATCCCATGCAAGGCATGTGGGTTGGTCATATCTCTTTGATCTTGTGCCATACATGTACCTTTTAAATTCCTTTCACCTCTCCTCTAATTCTCCCCATTTACTTTCTTCTCTAAATCTACCTCAAAAACTATTTACAATGCCGTAATATCTACGAGCAACTCTTAACTCCAACACTTCCACATTAGAAGTAGTTACCATCTTGCAATCCCACCACCATAGCTAACCTTAGATGTCGCTCTCTTGCAAGTGCCTTCGTCAACATATTGGCCACCATGTCTTTCGATAGGCAATACTACAAGCTAATCTTGTCGTTGTCCTACCTCTCGCAAATGAAGTGAATGCACATCTATGTGCTTCGTGTGTTTGTGGTGTGTAGGGTTCTTTGCAAGGGTTATGCACCCTTGGTTGTCACACATGATGGTCGTTGCTCCTTCTTAAACAAACCCCATATCCGCCGAGAGCTTGAAAGCCATATAGCCTCCCTCGTACTTTGTGTGGGAGTCTAAAACTCCCACTTGGTTGCCCCTCCAAAAAAAATTAGTTAAATTGTGATTTTTAGTCTTAGATAACCGGAAAAGTAGTTAGTATTACGTTGAAGTAGGTTGTATAATAGTTAGTGGAAGTTGGTGAATGCTTAACTAGTTAATAAGTATTCAAGTGGTGATAAAACCGGGCCTTAAAACTATCAAGGTCGTGCCGGAAAGACCTAGAAAGAATGCCCGAGAAGGATCTCCGAGACAAAAGTCCAAATCACCACTTAAGTCTAAATTAACTAGACAAAGTCTTCATCAACTAGTATAGATAGTATACTTAGTAGTATTTGTAGTAGTTGTTTAGGTTCATGTTATTGTAGAAGTTTAAGTCCCCATTTGTGAAAATGAGCACTTAATATTATATGAGGAAAAAAGACAAAAAAATAAAAATAAAATAAATCCATTCTTAAGGTATCCGAATATTACCCGGGCAGCAGCAACCTAGGGCATGAGTCCCCTCTCCCTCTTCAACGACCTCTCTCTCTAAATTTTCCTCTCTCTCTCTCTTGCTCTTTTTCAAGGGAGGTTCTTTTAGAAAAGTTGAGGTTTAGAGCAACAAGGAGGTGAAGAAGGTGGTAGAAGAAGTTGAAGGAGGCTTTTTGAGGAGATTTCAAGGGTTTTGTAGGAGGTTTTTCAAGGGTGTTGAAGGTGGTGAAGGAAGGGCAAGGAAGCTAGGGTTTTTGGAAGAGAAATGGTGGCACCTAGGGTTTCAAGCATCAAACCTAGGGTTTGGAAGAAGATGGTGGTGGAGGAAGTTTTTGACAACGGTGGTGGATATTCCAAGGCGTGGAAGTGGTGCAAGGAGATTCACTGCCGCATCAAGAAGATTCAAGAGAGAAGACCGTGATTTCAAGGAGGTTGCGGGTGCAAGGAGGTAGCAAGAAGTTGTGGAAAAGGTGATTCTTGCCAAATACTGGGTTTTCCTTGTTTGTGCAAACTTTCTTGTTTGTTAAGTCTCTTCTCTCTCATTCTCCCGGGGTGACCTTCGGTTACCTCCTCTCCAATCTAGAGAAAAAGTCTACCGGTAGACTCTATCTAGACCTTGTATTTCCTAGGTCTTGGTTTCTTGCACTTACGAGTCTACCATAGTGTCCCACCGTTTGTTTTCTATTGTCCCGGCCTTGTGGCTATAATATTCTTTTATATTGTCTCCACTCTCCCCTCATCTCTAGGTCTTGTCTAATTTTTCTATCTTTTTCCCGGTCTTCCTGGTCAACCGGAAAACCCCCTTCGAACTTCTTATTTCCCAAGTCACCTGTTTGAAGTGATCAATTGTGATGTTTTTTTGATTGTCGTGTTACTAGATACGTGCGATACTTACATCCCTATTAGTCTAGTAAAGTGTTCCAGAGAAAGTACATCGGTTGCTCGATATACTTGTATGTTTTCTGGGCCGGACCGGAATTTGTGATAGGTGATTGGTGTAAATACAAAGCACATCTGAGAGTAAGTCCATCGCGGACAACATCACTCCACCGGTAACACATACTCTTTCCAAGATTGACCGGAACTAGTGGGAGGGGACTACGATAGTAGAATAGTGTAAGGAAGGTGGTTGAGATTTTAAACCCAATCTTTGGGTCAATCCTTCCATAGATCTAACGAGAGAAAAATCCACTCTTCCAAATGAGTCTTCTGGTTGAGCCTTTGTTATATGTCATGTGTTATTGTTGATTTATCCCATCAGTTGATGGAATGTTGTTAAAGTTGCTAGATTAAACACTAGGGTGAGAGTAGTGATGTTGATAGGACCCCATTGTGCACCCAGTGACTACCACTTCAGTGATTTTTCCGGCTATTTACTTTTGTTAGGGAATGTTTTACCGGTCTCGGACCGGAAGTCTTCCGATTTACTAGTCTACCGGAAATTTGCCGGTGACTAGGCTGCCCTTGATTTTAGGATCTAGATGCCATTTTGTCCTTTTGTGGATATAGTTTTAGAGGGTAGCTATTGACTTTTGTGCACTCTCTACGAGCTAAATGCCATTTCCACCTTTTGGAGATTTAGTTTTGGAGTGTAGCTAGTAGCTTTTGTGTCTTGAAAGAGCGTTGGGCTCTTGGTTTAAGTACTCCTCTTTATTTCTTTGTTTGTGTCTTGCCTTCATTGCTTGTGTCTAGAGTCATTGTTGAGCTTGTGTGATTAGAGGTGGAAAGGGTTGAGTCCTATCAGTGAGTCTCTCTTTGAATGTTCTAGGTTGTGGCGTGTTAAATACTATGTAATTGAATATGAGTAGACGCTTCCGGAGGGTGTAGGATATCCAAGTTAGATAGGTGGACTATGATCTGGGACCAAAAAGAGTTGCTTTACCGGATGGGATTCGGGAAGCCCACGGCTGTTTATGATAGCCTACCTTAAGTGGAAAGTGTTTGGATTGGTGGGGAGCAGAGGTGATATCCCCCCTCTTGGTATACCGAGAGAAATCCCGGCTAGGCCTAAGTTCGGAGTATTCCGAGGTTTCTACCCTTACAGTGGATGAGATCTGACAATCCCCGTAGAAGGTTGTCTTGCTTATGTGATTTGCTTAGCATTAGACTGTTGCGATTCTTGTATCTTTTTTGTTTGATTCATTGGGTGTGGTTGTACTTGGAACCCGATTTTGCAAGGCCATTTATTGGGACTAGTTTTTGGTAGATTATAAAGACTAGTAAACAAACTGCAACCTTTTTAACTCTTTCAAAGTGTAGAGTTATGTGGGAGTCTAAAACTCCCACTTGGTTGTCCTTACCAAAAAAATTAGTTAAAGTAGGATTTTTAATCTTAATTAATTAGAAAAGTAGTTCGTATTTTGTAAAAACAGATTAGATAGCAAATAGTGAAAATAAGGAAATGCTTAAGTACTTAATGAGGATTATAGTGGTGATAAAACTAGGTCTTAAAATCACTAGTTTAGTCCCGGAAACAATTTCAAAGAGTCCCGGAAGAGGTTCCGGGATGTAATTCTAAAATCACCACTTAACCTAAATTAAGAAGTTAAGTTTAGGAGGTAGTTAGATTAATTAAGAAGTAATTTAGTTCCTTCCTTTTGATATTCTGGATACTAATTCTTGTTCAAAGGAATAAGAAAATAAAAGAAAAAAATAAAATAAAAATAAAAAGAAAAAGAAGGCATATCCGGGTATCAACCCGGATATAGGCAGATACCCGGGCTGCTCGTGTATCACTTGGGCAGCAACTTGGCAATAACCCTAGGCCAGGCCAAGCACATACCCGACCCACCAGCCCATGACCTGGGCACTAGCTCCGGGCATGGGCATGGCCCTACCCCGGCAGCCCTGGGCATGGGGAGAGCCAGCCGGTCGAGGGGGGGCACAAGGCCACAACCGACCCCTACCCCGACAATCCCACAGATGACTTCGACCTTGACTCTGCTCCAGACTGTGCCGCCCTTCTCCCTCTCCAGACTGCGCCGCCCCCCCTCTTCCAGATTTTTCCTCCTCCCTTCATTTTTTAATTCTTTATTTCTTCTTCTTCTTTTTTTCTCTCTCTGTCTCTATTTCATAATTTCTTCTTTTCTTCCTATTTTGGCCTTTTTATGGAGTTGAGGTTTTGAAGAAGAGGTGATGCAACAAGATTTAGTGGAGGTAGAAATAGTTTTTAAAGGAAAATTTTGAAGATTTGAAGGTGGTGGAAGAGGCGCGCTTAAGCTAGCATTTGGAGGAGATTGGTGGCACCTAGGATTTGAACCACCAAAACTAGGGTTTGTTGGTGGAAGAAGTTTGTGGCCAAGGCGAGAAGATCAGAGAGACAAAAGTTTAAAGAAGTTATGCATTCAACAAGGAGTTGGAAAACAAAGGTGATTCTTGCCCATGTTGAATTTCTCTTGTTTGTGCAAACCTCTTTGTTTGTAAGTCTTTTTCTCTCACTTTCAACCAAGATGACCTCTGGTATTATCCTCTCCGGTCTAGAGAAAAAGTCCCCCGGTGGACTCTATGGAGACCATATTGTGACTTCTTATACGTGTGAGTCTACATTGGTATCATATTAATTGTTTTCTATTGTCTTAGCCTTGAGGCAAGCCTTTCCTTTAGGTTTTCTCCATCCTCCTATCCTCTTTAGGTCTTGCCCAAATTTTCTATCATTTTCACAATCTTCTCGATCAACCGAGAAAATCTCTTTCTAAATCTTTGTCTCCTTAGCTCTCTCCTTGAAATGATTTTATGTGACCTTGTGTCGTTAGTGTGTTGTTAGATATGTGAGACACCTACATCCACGTATTCTAGCAAAGTATTCCGAAGTAGTATACCGATTGATCGGTAGACTTGTGTTTTTCGGACTAGATTGGAGTTTGTGATAAGTTAAAAGAGAGCTTCGTGGAAGTACAAGCATTTTGCGGATTTTGTCCACCTCGGACAACATGGCTCTACTGGTGTCGATAATTCTTTCGAATATTGACCCAAACAAGTGGAAGGGGATTACAAAAGGTATACAGTTCAAGAGGACCTCATCCGAATGGGGTGTAGAGGACTCTACGAGAAGCTGTGGATATTTCAGAGAGGACGTGCGGTGGCGGAGTTGCAGCCTTCAGAGACGCCCTGGGGAGTCTACCGAGCCAATCCCGGTCTTTGACCATAGATGTATGGCGCAAAGTGTATTTTCTTTGTCAAGAGAGTGAGTCGATATCCGTAGTCAACCGGGAGCTTCTAGAAGATCATGTATCACACCCTTACAATGCATCGAAATGCTACCGGAGCGACCATTTCACAAATCACCGGTTGAGAAGGGCGGTTTAATTTATAAATCCAATCCTCCATCCCAACCGACGTGAAAGGGTCACGGCCCGGTTGGCCACCGCCTACATCAAACCAATTTTTGAAGAATCCTCCCCAAATTGGGGATCTTTGTTGGTTGAGGCAACTTTGCCTCAACTCCAGGCAGTTCAACAAGGTGAAGCTCCAAGACATTTTTGACCCCTTATCTCATGCATATGTATGAGCACCACCATTGTTTAGAGCCGAATGAGAAGAAGATGTAGAGACAAGGGATATCTTCTCTTAATCACCCTCCCCAAGATCCTCCTCAACAACCGGAGTCTCGGTTGGTGTCACTAGCAACTCCCGGGGATCCTCCTCAACAACCAGAGTCCCGGTTGGCGTAACCGGCAAAGCCACAAGAATGCTCTTTGCCTCAAGCGATCTCGACTGAGGGAAGGATGTTCCAGTTTCACTGGGAGAAACCACCGCAACCGCTCGGGGCATAAAAGAAACTCACTCTCATAGAGAAGATATCCAAGTTCTCCCAGGAGGTCACTCAGGAGATCCAAAAGATGGAGATAGAACTAATGGAGACAAGAAGTCTCCAAAGGGTCCTCCGGAAGATTTTCAAAGTGGAGGACAACCGTGACATCTTATCCGCGGCCTGGGAGAAGCTGGAGCTTGTGGCCAAGGTGAAGACGGATCTCTGGGCCACTCAGAAGGAGCTCCATGACTCAAAGACTACGTCCCAAGAGACTATTCTGACGTTGACCAAGATGCTTGCCGAGCGAGCAAGTACCACCACACCATTGCAAAACCGGAGTCCACCACAAAAGAAGAGAAAATTGGTCTATGCCAAATCTCCCTCTTCGAAGGAGGATGACCCAACCATTCAAACACCGGTGAGTCGGGTGCATTCTCCATCCTCCAAGAAGTGGGGTGTGAAGGTTTATGAGGGAAAACAAGGCCTCGTGGTAAACTCTACCGGGAAGAAAGCGGTTGACCTCCCTTCCTCACCGCCAGAGTCTTTAGTGGAGTCTTTTGTGGCTATACTCATTGATCTCAAGGAGGCTCCTCGTGTATCTATAGATACATCTCACCTACGGGTGGATGTTCCCAATCCACCAGTAGACCTCTCACTTGAGACATCCAACCTTCCGGTGGATTCTCTTGATCATGTGGGTACTTCCAACCGTATTGGCAATCCCTATATGGATCAACCGGAAGAGTCTCCTGGTTGAGCCTTTTGTTATATGTTGTGTGTCACTATTGATTTATCCCACCGGTTGAAGGGATGTTGTTAAAGTTGTTAGATACATGCCATATTTAACTAAATCTAGACTATTTGAGGATATCCGGACTTAGGGTCAAAAATCAATATGGACTGAAGATTGTGGGATAGTACAATGTTAAACTATAAACAAAAAAATAAGACGACAAAAATATGCTTTTGCAATGAATTGCTCTTCATACTATATGAAATTGTATCGCAGTGTTCAAAATAGCATCATACAACGTTGTATGATGTGGCAAACCAAAATACGTGGCATACATAGTAAGATGCTACGATACAAATCATGAAAGCACTTGGATTAGTAATCATATACAAATATGTGCTGAGAAGATTTGAGACATTGATAGAGGCTTACGACCGTAGGATCATACGATTGTTCAGGCTGCCAATCTACAAAAGAACATGATGGTCTGAATATAAGTAGTAATAACCATCAAGATAGTCAGGGACATGGAAGGCATAAACATGTGAGTCACCATTTTTATTCACATAATAAATTGGGAACATACCACTAGCTTCAAAATCAATCACATTATGGATTCTCATAAGCATGACCGTATAGAACACGGTCATAGTGCCAACCTTGTAACAGTCTACGAGGAAACTTTCCGTCCATCGGGTGCCCTCTGAGATATTGATTCACCGATGCGTAAGATCTCAGCGGGAGGATAAACGGAATCAGTGTTGTCGTAATGTTTGGTATAACACCAACCGCGTTAGGTACAGTCATTTCTCCTAGCCAGGGCGTCAGGACGTAATAAGCAAAGTTTTCGCTGAAGACATGTCGCATTGGTTGGTCAGCAACCATCATTACTTAACCAGGGAGGCAAGTGTGCTTCGTCTTGTGGTCAGTTGATAATCTGAATATATTCTTGTCGCAATATGGATACATCTCGGGCTTAGAACAGTGCTTTCGTCCATACAAAAAAAGAAGTCGTGACCTGATGCCCTCAGGTAGAAGAAAATTGAGAACCTTCTTTAAGCAGGGTAAATTCATAGACAACCATATACCAACTTCAAAGTACCTAAGAAGTATTGTGAAGAACTCGAGGAGACCAGGCCGCATGATAACGTTCTCACGCTTGAAACGTCGTGGGGTGGCATTCTTGTGTAACTGTTCGAAGTAAAGCAATCCGTTCACTGATAGAACGATTACTTTCCTTGAGGTCTTGGGGGGACATTGTGCGCATACAGAATGAAAACATTTGTAGGCACTATCAAAACCAATTGCTACAACGACCTCGATGACCGCAGGATCCTACGATGTACAAGAGAATGGAAATTGACATTGAGTAGATGATAGTGAAAAAATATTTATTTACATACAAAAAGGTTTCTTACAAATTGTTGAGTCCAATAGAAACTCTAACTTCAAACACCACACACATGAATGAATGGTCAAACAAATGTCTTCTTTCTCGAGTCCCATGACCGTGAACACCCTAATACTATATTTTGTGCTAATTTTGAAGTCCTAAAGATGGTAGAAGACGGACATCCGGGAAGGGGATTATTACGAACATATTGAATCATAGAAAGGCCGGAATTAAACATCCTTCCTAACCAGGGAAGCATGATGTCAATGAGAAACTTGTCGTTCATGTCACATGTCCAAGGTTTAGGGTGAACCGCACTCAACTCATCATTCAAAAGGTTCTTCTCAGCGCTATCGTCGATGAGTAATGTCAAGTCCAAGTCCGCGTGATCAACTATAGTGGGGATTTTTGAACGTCCTTAAGCAGGTAGGGCTTACTCTATTCTCTTCTCTCAGGAAAGAGGATCTCGTTGTATGATCTTGTGTCATGATTACTATGCCCTCCATGATATGAGAACCGAGGACTTTCTCCAGCATCTAACGCACGTTTCTCTCGACGGCAGAGCTCCATACCACAACAGTAGCCAGATCATTCAGGGTGTTCACAAACTGTGCACTACCGGGTCTAGGAATACTCTGTCTGTTATTATCCTTCCTGTGAACCAGAAATCCGTTCAAGTCCAAGATGACGGTGTATCGAGGCAATCTCACCTTGTTGGTCATAGACAATGTCTTTACAATGTCCGCACCTACGTTTCCTGCAACAGCCCGTCATTGCACGTAAGACACTGGAATACACAGTACGCTTACAGAAGACATAGTGGTTAGGAATAAGGACGTTGCTGGGATAAATGATACTTGAGATCATTTATTTGTCTCACGAGCCTCTTGGTCTTGGACGGAAGTCTGAGGGACGTCGCCAAACTTCTCCTCTGTAGTCAATGTCGGAGTCTACTTCACAGGGCTCAATGGCAGTATTTCCTGACTCGCCTCTTCAAACAAGCCAGCAAGAACCTCTTGCGCAATCGTCAAAGCAATAGTATCGACGGTCTACATTGTGGGGACAACCGTAGCTAAGCTAGCTAATACATCCGCAGCGGATATAACGGCGCCGTTGTCCGATGCCCGAGCCGCAGAGTCATCCACCGTCGTCGAAGGCCCCAAAAAGAGCGGGACTCAACAGTTGACATGGGCTGCTTCCGAGAACTAGGGAGAGACTCAGCACGGATCTCCTCTGGAATCCCTCGCCCGTCCATAAGACCTTCTTCCTGATCTATTATCTGAGCCTGACGCTGAAGAAGAGTCACTCTCCGTCATCAGTACCGTGTGTTCTACTCCGAGAAACTCCTCCCTAAGCAAACTCTCCACATTCCCCTGATTTACAACCTCAGCAGGAACCTCAAGGAAATACCCATTATTTATTTCATATACGTGTCATTGTCTTTAGAGAACTATCATTTATTTTATGTACCCGATGTAACATATTGTGTAGTTTCAATATGGTAGAAATTATGGTTTTATTTTTTCTATTTTTCATACATAATATCATTTTAAAACTCAATAAGCCAAATTTGAATAAAAGGCACTATAAAAGATTCCTCCAAAGGGCACTATAATGGATTCCTCCAAAGGGCACTATAAAGGATTCTTCCAAAGTTCACATTCAATTCAAAAGGCACATTTGATTCAAATGGCAATTCCAAAGGTCACATGATAGGAAGTGGCGGAAAGACAAAGTGACGCCTTTTATATAGGTAGATGCATCAAATATTCATTGAAAATTTGATTAATATTAAAATACACATTAAATATACATAAAAAATTTATTAGCTATTCATTAAATATTCCTTTCTTATGCAAATATACATTAGGTATAATAATCATCCTAGGAAAAATAAATATAAAACTCTTAAAACTTATTGAATGCTATAGAAGTATTCTCTAAATGATCTTTAAATATAATAATATACAATAAGTATTTGTTAAATATACATATGTAGAACAAATATTATTCAAACATATCAAATACCTTACATATACAAATATTCCTTAAATATTTGTATATGTTTATTTCAATATTCTTAAAAAGATATAAATATACATTAACTATGCTTGAATCTTTAAAGATTCCAATATACATTAAATATTCTTGAAAAATTCAATCAAAAATCATCTATTTTTTCTTAAATATAGAAATATATATTAAATATTCTTCAAACATGCATTCAAAAATCATCTATATTTTCTTAAATATAGAAATATATTTTAAATACTCTTGAAACATTTATTCAAAACTCATCTATGCATTTCTAAAATATAGAAACATACATTAAATATTCTTGAAACATTCATTCAAAAATCATCTTTTTTTCTCTTAAATGTAGAAATATACATTTAATATTCATTGGATATTCATGTTTTTAATTCAAGGAATGCATGACATGCGAATTGTAATAGTTACGAATGGGAGGACAACGAGATGTGGTATACGACAAGACGGGTAGATTATATGCATGGCGGCCAATAGGCGGATGATTGAGGGCTAACACTATTTGTCAACTTGTTACAAATTTTGGTGGGTGGTTGATTGAGGCAAATACAACGGGTACTAGGGTAGGTGCACGATTGAAAGATAATATTGATGACTATGGGGGCTAACAGTATTTGGTAACTTGTTAACAAATAGTGTACTAGGGTAAATACACGATTTGTATCATTACAGTAAAAGCCATCTTTAGTGTAGTTATGCAATGCGTGAAAATCTTTTACTATGGATAAAATGCATTTTTTTGCTACAGACAATAATTGATTATGGACAATATAAAAGAAAATTTATACAACTTACACAAACCCTACACACACACACCTCACACACACATACACCTCACACACACACCTCACAGAAACCTCACACAGACCTCACAGTTGGGGAGGGTTTGAAGTGGAAGAGAGAATGGGGAGGGTTTTAAGTGGTAGAGAGAATGGAGAGGGTTTGAAGTGGAAGAGGAAATGGGGAGGTTTGGAGTGGAAGAGAGAATGATAGAAAAGTCGCGGGAGTGCGCGAAGAGAAGGTGAAGAGAGAGTAGGGAGAGGAATGAGGGAGTCGCGGTGGTTCACCGCACCGCCAAATGCCGTTTTGGGCAGCGAGCAGCAGGAGAAAGGGCAGCGGTCATTGAAAAAAAAAAAACAAACGAGGACCTTCGCTGCAAAGGGGACTTTTTAATCCAAAATTTTTACACCATTTCTTGTAATTGAAATGTCAACTAAATCTACTATAGTACACTAAACTAAATTTACTACTTTGGATTTACATTTATTAAATATTTACTAAATTTTCATTTAATAATTTTTGGCTTAATTTACATTTACTAAATTTTTACTAAATTTACAATTGACTATTTCAACTAAATTTTTATTTACTATAGTAGTTTTTGTACTTCTTGTAAATTTGCATGAGGAATGTTTTGAAGAAAATAGAACGTAGATATGGAACAAATGGAAAATCCCAAAAATTGGACAACAAAAAATGTTCACATGGAGAAAAATTGAAACTAGAACTACAAGATTAACAAAATCTGAAATTCGATTTAGAAGAGACGAGGAAAAAGAAAAGAAAATTTGAAAACAAAACAAACATAAATATCTCATAAAAAAAAATTTTACATTACATACTCATTACATATTTATTAAATATGCATCAAATATTCATTGAAAATTTAATTAATATTCAAATACACATTAAGTATACATTAAAAATTTATAAGCAATTCATTAAATATTTCTTTCTTATGCAAATATACATTAGATATTTTAATCATCCTAGAAAAATCAAATATAACACTCTAATAACTTATTAAAAACTATTGAATTATTGTCTAAATGATCTTTAAATATAATAATATACAATAAATATTCGTTAAATATACATATGTAGAACAAATATTATTCAAACATATTAATATACCTTACATATACAAATATTCCTTAAATATTTGTATATGTTTATTTTAATATTCTTAAAAAGATACAAAGGTACATTAACTATGCTTGAATCTTTCAAGATTCCAATATACATTAAATATTCTTGAAACAATCATTTATGAACCATCTATTTTTTCTTAAATATAGAAATATACTTTCAATATTTTTGAAACAATCATTCAAAAAAAATCTATTTTTTCTTACATATAGAAATATACGTTAAATATTCTTCAACCATGCATTCAAAAATCATCTATATTTTCTTAAATATCAAAACATACTTTAAATACTCTTGAAACATTCATTCAAAACTCATCTATGCATTTCTAATATATAGAAACATGCATTAAATATTCTTGAAACATTCATTCAAAAATCATCTTTTTTTGTAAAATGTAGAAATATACATTTAATATTAATTGGATATTCATGTTTTTAATTCAAGGAATGCATGATATGTGAATTGGAATAGTTACGAATGAGAGGATAACGAGATGTGGTATACGACAAGACGGGTAGATTATATGCATGGCGGCCAATAGGCGATTGATTGGGGGCTAACACTATTTGACAACTTGTTACAAATTTTGGTGGGTGGTTGATTGAGGCAAATACAACGGGTACTAGGGTAGTTGCACGATTGAAAGATAATATTGATGACTATGGGGGCTAACAGTATTTGGTAACTTGTTAACAAATAGTGTACTAGGGTAAATACACGATTTGTATCATTACAGTAAAAGCCATCTTTAGTGTAGTTATGCAATGCGTGAAAATCTTTTATTACAGGTACAATGAAATTTTTTCGCTACAGACAATAATTGATTATGGACAATATAAAAGATAAATGTATACAACTTACTAGTGTTGAAAATCTCAAATATAGTAGTGTGTCCTAGCAAAAGTTTTTGGAGTTGCCGGAAGTGCTCGTAAATAAACGAATTTTAAGAAATGGAATATAATCTTTCATTGAAATCCAAATTGATATAGCATGCTAAGGTTCAAAAACATATTTTCAAACTATATGGAGTACTTTGTGCACGTTCAAAAAACTAGTGTTACAAGTAAAAAAAACAATGGAGAAATCGATATACAAATGTACTTGGAAATGGTTAAATAAATCAAACTTTATTAAACCCTAAACAAACCCTTCATATCAAAAAATTAAAAAAAAACGTAGAAAGTGGATTTAATTTCTTTATAACACCAAGTAAATTGAAGTAAATGTACAATATAGGTCAAACTGATTATTCTAAATGGTATTGAATTCAGAACTTTAAAATGTTTTTGCTCACTTAATAAAGAAATTAATGCTATCCATAAATAATATTCACATAAGTACTAAGAAGTTACTTTTAAAAGTGTTGTTGGCTGTAATGAACTTTAGGGATGATTCTGATACTTTAGTGTACACAATTACAACTTCAGTTCAATAAAAAATTATAATTTTTACTTATGCACTAAAATGTATGTATGTAAATATGTGTAGTCATGCGCATAACAGGGAAATGGGAACCTAAAGGTGCGCATTGTGATCAAATTATTTGTCCCTAGGATTGCAAATAGAAAACTGTGCAAAATAATTCAAGAAATAAAGAAATTGTGTTCCTTCATGAGTTTTATTTAAAATAACAAATATGATATTCCATTTGCAAATTCATGATGAAAATGAAAATGTACTTTGACATTTTTACCATAAAGATATATATAAATAATAATACATATAAATTGACATGTATAAGCCGAACATTAGTTTTCCCATGGAATCCATGATCAAATATAAATGTTAAAATTACTTACCTTTTCTTAGCAAGCAAAAGTAACATTAACCCCTAAAGGACCATGACCACTTTCACTCTAAAACCAGTCCAAAACAGCCACTGCCAAAAAGAGACATGAAAATCACATTTTAAAGTGAATTTTGGATTTCAACCATAAGATCTTAAAATAGACTTCTATATAAACATGCCATGGAATTTTTAGTTTCAATCCACCGCACGGATTGATAGATTTTAGTGTTTAAAGTCAAAACAATGGTTCATTTTCTTCCCTGCGTTGAGTAGATCAACAGACTTTGACTTCACTTTGTATCAAATTTTTGCATTGTACAAGGTCTAAATCTCTTACCATTGTCTTAAGCATAGTATTATTTCCCAACACACCAATTTTTAGACGTAAAAATGGGGTGTAGCATATTCAAAACAAGTGTGCAAGGAATGGAGGTTCAAAAATTGCCATTTCACGTTTTATTATTTTGTGAACTACGTATGTATTCAAATGATAATCCAAACGGTCAATAAGAATTTTTTCACCACATATTGTTGTTGAAAAAATAAAAAGTAAAAAATATAAAGATCTCTAGGTTTTATGTAGAAAAGATGAAGTTTTTTTCCCCCGTTGCCCGACGATGTGTGAAAATGTTTGACTTGGAATAAAATGCCTTTTTACACTAAAGACAAGATTTATTTTTGGAAATTTCCAAAAAGGAAATATTCTTCATATGTGTGAAAAATCTCAATGTCAATAGAAACTTTTGTCAAAAATTTTGGAGGTGCCCAGTGTCCCCACTTTTGGCTTTAAGTGGTACTAACTTTCAAACCACAAATCCAAAAAATAAAATAAAAATATTTCCACGAAGCTCTTATCAGAGGCAATCTAGAATAAAAATTTCAGAGAAAAAGGATTTTTTTTCAAATTTTAGGAACCTGCCCAAAATCAGAAATCCCCCCTGAAGGAGACTCTGGTCCTTTAGGGGTTAAGAGAAATTTAAATGCAAGCAAATAATTTGATCGTACACCACATAGCAATTTGTAATATCCAAAGCTCCAAATATTTTGTAAATTACTAATATTAATAAAACCCTAAACCACGTTCTTAAAAACAAACTATTAAATTCAATTCATATTAGTTAAATATGTGTCTAAGACACACATATTACACAGACTCACACATAACACATACACACTCACACACACTGAATTTAAGTTGAGAAATGAGAAGAAGAATGGGTTTCAACTAAAGTAAATTTTTCAATTTCTAAATAAAAGAATGCAACATTGTTTTTTTTTTTAACCAAAGAATGCCACTTCTAAATGTAACTTAATATTAATACCACTTCTAAAGTTAATATCATGCTGAATACCATGATGTTAATGGCCCTAGACCTTGTGTAGTGTAAAAACTGGACATGAAATGAGGTCAAAGTCCGCTGATCCACTAAACATAGGGATGGAAATGAACCATTTTTTCTACTTTAAACACTATAATCTTCCAATAGGTGCGGTCAAAGTTCTTGAATTTTCATGAGCATGTGATTTATTAAGTATTGATTGAGATCCTACGATTGAAACTAGATATACAAATCTTTGTTTCCTTCCTTCATTATAACACTAGATTTTACAACTTTGAAGTATTTTTAGAGTGAAATTGATAAGAAAATATAGGTTTTAGATTATAAATAGTAGTTGCCGTAAATTGCGAAGAAAAAGTAATTTAATCCCTAGGGTACCGTGACAGTTTTACACCAAAAACTCTTCAAACTTGTAGGATCTCAAATAAGACTTGCAAAGTAACATACTTTCAATATTTCATAAACTTTGGCTCTACGGATTGAAAGATAATAGTACTTAAAGTCATGCAATTGGTTTGCTTTTATCCCTACACTCAGAGGATCAATAGACTTTGACTTCATCTGGTGTCAAATTTTTTCACTACACAAGGTCTAATTCCGTTACCATCTTGTTATCATGACGTTAGTTCCTTACACACTGATTTTTAGAGGTAGAGGACGGGTGTAGCAAATTCAAAACAACTGTGCAAAGAGTGGAGGCTCATAATTTGATAATTCACAGTTTAATTTTTCTGAACTTAATATGGTTTAGATTGATAATCCTAATGGTCATTAAGATGGTTTACAATACATATTGTTGTGGAAAATATAAAAAAGTGATAAATATATTGTTATATAGATTTTTTGTTGAAAAGAGGAAGTTTTTATGGTACCTTGCCCGACAATGAGTGACAATGTGTGAAAATGTTTGACATGGGTTGGTATACTATTTTTCTATAAAGACAAGAACTTTTTATGAACGGTATAAATGGAAATACTATTACTTGCAAGTATTAAGAATTTCACATTTACTAGAGTGTCATAGCAAAGTTTTTGGAGGTGCCTGAGGTGCCCGCCCTCTCTTTTTAAAATTCAAATCCTATAAATTTTTCTTCAAATGTTAAATTTAGGAAAAAATTGTTTTCTTATCAAGGACTTGGTAACACCTTTTTATGGGAAAAAATTTTCAAAGAGGAAAGTTGGAAATTTACAGCAGAGGAACATGACCAAATTCTTTAAAAGCCATTTTTGACAATTCGTCCTTTAAGGGTTAACCTTTACAAGACCACGACTACTTTCGCTCTAAAACCAATCCAAAACGGCCTTTGTCAAAAAGAGGCATGAAAATCACATTTTGAAGTGAATTTTGGATTTCAACCGTAAGATCTTTAAAAAGTCTTTTATATCAACATGCCATTAAATTTTGGTTGCAATCCACCACACGGATTGATAGATTATAGTGTTTAAAGTGAAAACAATGGTTCATTTTCTTCCTTGCGATGAGTAGATCAACAGACTTTGACTTCACTTTGTATCAAATTTTTGCATTGTACAAGGTCTAAATCTCTTACCATTGTCTTAAGCGTGATGTTATTTCCCAACACACCAATTTTTAGAGGTAAAAAAGGGGTGAAGCATATTCAAAACAAGTGTGCAAGGAATGGAGGTTCAAAAATTGCTATTTCACATTTATTTTGGTGAACTACGTATGTTTTCAAATGATAATAGAGATGGTCAATAAGAAGGTTTTCAGCACATATTTTTGTTGAAAAAATAAAAAGTGAAAAATATGAAGATCTCTAGGTTTTATGTAGAAAAGATGAAGTTTTTTTCCCCCGTTGCCCGGCAATGTGTGAAAATATTTGACTTGGGATAGAATACCTTTTTCCACTAAAGACAAAATTTATTTTTGAAAATTTCAAGTGAAGAAAATATTTGTTATTTGTGTGAAAAATCTCAATGTCAATAGAAAGATTTGTCAAATATTTTGGAGCTGCCCGGAGTCCCCATTTTTTACTTTGAGTAATACTTACATTCAAACCGCATAACCAAATTTTTTCTAATGAAATCCTCTTCATAGCTCTTATTAGAGGCAATCTAGTGTAAAATTTTTATAAAAAATTGAATTTTGGTCAAATTTTAGGTACATGCCCAAAATCCAATTTGATCCCGGGGGGACAGTTGGTCCTTTAGGGGTTAAAGGCGATAAATTTGTGCCACTACTTATCCAAAAGACTTATTCAATGCATACGTGGATTCGGGGCTAGTGGCCTACTGAAATTAGTGCGTATGTCAAACCCAAAATAGGACATCGGCAGCTGAAAAGTAGGACCGTGGATACCAATTCCTGCCCCCCCAAATCCTGGAGCTGTTGGAAAGGAGTTTTTCCGCCTAGCGCCATTTTTTGTGCTCCGCTTCGCAAAAGACTACCGTATGCTCATTTTCAGAAGTTCATTTCCTACTCTTGCACGTGCTGAATCTCTACCTCTCTTCTCTCTTTCTACTCCGCTCTGTGTCTTGCTTGTTTTGAGAACATTCACAATAGTCGTCAATAATATGTCTGAGTTTATTTGAAGTATGTTTGTATTTCTTTTTCTTTTGCGCATCCTTGTGGAGAGCTCGATTTCTTCTCAAAGGTGCTTCTACATCAAGAGATTGTTATCTGAAGTTGTTCTTGAGCATTCAAGGGCTACCTGACCGTAGCCCGTAGGCCGTCCGCATCACGGCAGTTTGTTCACAGTATGTGTAGTTCTTTCATTGTCAAAGTCATTGTTCTCGGTGTAGTACTTCTAATGCACTGTAGAATTTGTTTGCAATTAGAAGGAAGTGTGTTGTAAATGCTCCAACACTACTCATGATCACTATAGCATATCACTTTACTATTTTTAAACTAAGCATTTATCCTCGGGTCGAGGATAACACCGCCTCTTGCTAGTTCAGGTGTCGATCAACAAATCCTATGAATTAGATCGTCATTACATTTATCCTTGGGTCAAGGATAACACTGCCTCTTGCTAGTTTGGTTGTCGATCAACGAATCCTATGAATGAGATCCTCATTTAAAGACTGAATTTGTTTCTTCGATTGAGATTCACTATAAAGTACTTCAAATTAAAAGTAGTCGGTCTATCCTTGACCTGAGGATAATCCCTAATTATTCAATAAGGAATGCCGATCTTAATTTAAATCAATTCTGCTTATTCACTTGAAAGAAGAGACGTCTACACTCCATTTATCCTCGAGTCAAGAATGAGCTTGTAATCGTCGATAATCGACCTACTTAATTTTACTTGTCTTCAATGTATCTTATCGAGTACTTTGATGTCTAATGATATTTTTTGAGATGGCTAAGATGTTCCTCTCTCCATTGAATTCATACTATTAGTATCCTTGAATCAAGGATAGTGTTCAAATAAATTTTCATGTATATTTCTAATTTCTCTCATTCATATCCTTGAGCCGAGGATACTCGGTGGCGTTTTTGGATATTGCCTTTGTGCTTGAATGCTCTAGTCCAAATTTGTATTGCTTTGGATTCAAGGAGCTCATTAATTTTCATATATCAATGAACTTCATTTCTGAACTAATGTCACGTCAAATGTGATATTTTGTAGATGGAAGGAGATTCATTTGATGTCAGAGATCGAGCTTCTCCAACCTTGCCTCCCGGTGTTGCTCCTTGTGAGGGTATTCCTCGCGCTACCTCGTTTTTGAAGCGCATTATCCTTCGAAACACATCAGGGAATAACGTCGGAATCGGACTATGTTAGAGTGTTGATTCCAGTTTAATTCCTGAAACTGGAGGCCGGCCACTTGAAGATGATCATGTTGCGATTCTGATTGCTGAATCCTTAAATGAAGATGATATTCCTTTGAATTGGATGTTTGCTCACCGAGCATGGCCAATTCGACAGGTCTTTCTTCGTAATGTGAGTTTGTACGACCAAGAGCAAACTAGCATTTACAATGCGGCTCTGAAGGTATTCCATCGGGGTCCTAGAATTGGTGTTCGATAGTATGAGAGCAATCGCTCGAGACAAGTGCTGCCTTCCCCACCAAAGAAGGAAGTACTCCTTTCTGCACAATCGGTCAACCTTGTTGCAAGCCTTGTTTGTTGTCCAAGAAATTGTACGCAACGCTTTCCATGCAGCTCAATTTCTGTACTTCGAACGCAAGTTCACAATGACATTGGTGGTGTATACTTTTGGAAACATGTTTTACTTGATGTGCATAGGCAAATGCACATTGATTCCAATGGCAATCATGTGGTGACGCTCGATGGAATTGATGTATGCCAAGATGCATGGTGTACAATCATGGGAGTTAGCCGAGCCACATTCTACCATTACAAAAGTGATGCGAAGGATGAAGCGCGAGCAATGGCACACGGCAAATCTGGGACTAAAAAGACTTTCACCCATACACTCCAAGCAATTGCTACATTGCACGACCTACTTGACGATGTTGCTGATAGTAGTCTTAAGAAGACTGCTACACTTGGCACAGGGGAGAAGGTTGTTTCGAAACATCTTCCCTCCTCCTTTCAATGAAGTGCAATGTTGCCCAAAGTGAATGAGGTGAATTCAAGATTTGGCCTCAAATCAATATCTTTGTCTGGTCTTAGCCGAATTCGGAGCTCCAAATTTGAACATTTTTCCACTAAGAAACCGGGTGACAACTTTGCTCGCTGCGGTAGATGCGACCAATTGAAGCAATTGAAGAAGGCTAGTACAAGAGGGTCCTCCGCATTCAATACGTGGGATACCAAACTGAATTTGCATCAGGCCTCCCAACAGACTCATCGTATTTTATATTATGGGAACCGGAAGAACTCGGAGGATAGACCTGATGACGTTGTTTGCATCATCCATGATAAAATGGATCACAGCAAAACAGCATCTCCCCATTTTTCTCACAAGAATAAGGCGACGGAGTCCTTCATGAAACTCTCTGTAGCTGTGACTGGAATGATTGCTCATGGACATGGAGATGTCCGTTATGCGCATTAAAGCCTTGACATCTTCCCCACCGACTGGAATCACACTGTTGGATACATTGTTAAGTTACTTTGAGACTTAGAGAGTCCACCGGTGAATTCTTCTCGTGAATTATTTGCAAGAGGGAGAGCTTCTCCTCTGTGTGAGGTGTGTTTGCTGATGCCAATGTGTGCCTTGGATCCCTTGTGGCTCCATCGGTTGAACCTGTTCCTACAAGACAATTACCACCAATTCTACAAATGCAATTGGATAATGCCACAGGAGACATTAAGAATAGATTTGTGTTTGCTTTCTTCTCCCTACTTGTTCATTTGGGTATTTTCCGGGAAGTATACGTGAACTTCTTACTTGTTGGTCATACTCACGAGGATATTGATGCAATGTTTGGGAGATGGAGTACCAAACTTAAGTCAAATAGCTATCCAACAATTCCACTCTTGATGAAGTCATTCATGGATGCTAAAGAGAAGCCAGTTATTCCACATCTTATTGAAGAGGTGCCCGACTTCAAGGGCTTTCTTGATGGATATTTGTGCATCGGCAATGAGGCCGTTACAGGTCATACGAAGGGCCAACATTTCAAGTTTTACAAGGATTCTGATGGTTTGCTAAAGATGCAGTACAAAATTCTTTGTACAGACAAGGATTGGTTGCCCAAGGAGAATGGAGGAATTCGGTTGTGGATAATGACGGCATATGGTAGACCAAAATTGCCTCATGGGTAGCCACTTCCTCTCATTCCGCGACGTCATCAGAATTATGACGAGGTTATGAAGGGTATTTCTGGGTTTCTAAGTCTTTCAGAATCTATGGCAAATGAGGATATCTCAGGTGAATACAGGAGGAAGAATGAGCATATCATGTACTATTGGAGAGGTGTAAAGGTTGCTCTTGAGGTGCCATTGGAAGAATCGACTTCTCTATGTGAAGGATTTTGGCCACAATCTAGATATGCTCCATCTATGGTGGATGAATACGATATAGATTGTACGTTGAGGGATGAGTATGCATAAGACCTTCCTTTCATTGGACAACGACGTCATTGTCCGCCTCCATCGTTCCGGGTTGGTAGAGATGTATATGAGGGCTATGTACTTGCGGTGCGTTTAGCTGATGGGGATTTGCGCCCATTTTGAATCGCCTTGGCATTGACTAATCCACATCCAGATCGTGAACATTCTCATGAGATTTAAGTGCAATACTACAAACATGCATCTCAACGTCATGTGGACTTTGAAACGTACCAAGGGTGGGATTCTAGTAACTGAAACAATTGGATAGAAGAATCTGAATCTGAACCAATCTGGGTATATACAGAATGCATTGTAACAGCTTGGAAGCCTAGGTTCCGTGGAAACACTAGTTCTTCGAGGCTCAAAATTCCGAAATCACAGGTAGAAATAATCAAGGCATCTTTAGCTAAATATTAGATTTCAACAGGTTTTGTGGTTTTTGATGGCAAGAGTTATCCTAGTCATTCGAAATAGGTAGGGGTGCATGTTCTTATTTGAACTTGTGTTGTTTCGGACTAGATGTTGTACAAAGTATGTACCGAACATGGGGGTCTGTTGTAGAATTGAGACTTTGAATGTTCGCGTAGCATATTTGTAGACAAAATGATATTAGAATTTGTAGTTTCATATAGTGATGTATTGTGTTGCTTCAATATCATTAAACGTTGCCATTTGTTTATAAAGTTATTGATGGATAAATTGTGGTTAACATTGTGTGTTTGATTAATTGTGCATTTATCCTTGATGCATTGATACTTTCTATTAATATAAATAGTTGAATGTATTTCTACAGTATGTGCTAATTTTTTAGTGATTGGTATTTCAATGACGTTGTTGTTTGAAACACGTACCACCTCTTGAAATTGGTAATTTTTATTTCCCTTTAAATTGAGAAGACATGCATTTTGGATGGCTTGTAAATGAGTGTAAATGCCTTATTTTAGTCCAATTTTGAGCCCTGCTAGGGATACTCAAATATATAGCTGCTCAAATTTTTATGGAGTATTTTTATTCTTGCTATGATATTTTTTGGGATGTAGTAGTTGGCAATTTCAATCGAGCTCAAGTCTCAATTTAATAAATAGTCTCAAATGAATGAAATAGTGAATTGACTATAATTAGACACCATGAAAAATTGAGACTCTGAAATGCCTCATTTTAATGAATATGGCATTCTTATATGAATATGGCATTCTTATATGAATATGGAAGCAATTCAAAAGCAACAAAAAACTTCCTATGATAGTAAGCTACAACCAAAAATATTAAAAGATAATGATCTAGTCTTATCATATTATAGTTGATTCCAGAAATTTCTAGAAAAATTTATAATGAAGTGGTTTGGCCCATATTGAGTAGCTAAGTTTTATTTTAATGGATCTGTTGAGTTACAAGATTTTGCAGGGAATATCCATGCAACAAGATACAACGATTACAGATTGAAAAAATATGTAACTTGAGGGCAAGTTAATCATTAAGAAGGGGGCAAGACCTCCAATATGTGACCTTTTATGTGGTCCGGAATGATCCTAAACTACCCAGGTGAAAGTAATAAATAATGGCAAAGTTTTGAAGTTCAATTAAGGGTGATTTTATAACTTTGCATTAGAAAAATTTCTTACTTGATGGGATAGGTCACAAGTTGCTAATAAAGTTACTTGTGTGTGGTAAATAATTTTTTTATAAAAATAAAATTTAAAAAAATAAAATAAAATAATAACTTCTTTACACTTTTGGTAACAAGAAAAAGTTTACATAATAGTGCCTCATGAGGAAAGTGAAAAATAAAACAACAAATTGGGAAAGCACCCTCAATAAGTTAATTTTAGAGTGATTAAGAAATGACTCTACACTACTTGAATGGAAGTGGAAAAATAGCTAAAAGTTTTAGAATTATTATGAGCTAGAATAAGTCAAACACTTATAACATCATAATAAAAACTCTTCTTAGTTGGGATTTTAGAAGATTTTGAGAGATCACTAAAATAATCATTTGTTTATGTTAAAAAAAATATATAATTTTTTTTTTTAAGAAAAATTCTCAAATTTGTAAATGGACATTTTGGCATGACCATGTACTCAAGTAAAGAGTAATTATTAAAAGGACAAAATAAATGCAAAGCGGAAAGATTAATTAATGATAAAAACCAAGACTGAAGTTAAGTTTAGAGAAAGAACATTAATTATTTAAAGACTAAGGAAAATTCAAATAAATTAGTAATGTTAGAAAAACAACACACTATTCTAGGGAAATCATAAAGTTGTAATTTTTTTTAAAAAAAAATAAAAAAAACATATAAATTTGGTAAGTAAGGAGTAAAAGAAAGATATAGGCTTACAAAAGAAAAGAGGAAGAAGAAATAAATAAATAGGAAGTACTACTAGTAAAGTCGAACTAGTAAAGGTTGTCCTTGAAAAACACGTATTCGCATGGGAGTGGTTCAAACCAAAATCAAGAAACGGACATTTTTGTATCAAACCATAATAATGAGAACACCAAGAAAATCTTGTCATAATTAAAACAGCCTCGCTAGCATGCTGGAACTCTTGAACATAGTAGAGAACATGGAAACCACTGACCTAATAGTTCTCTCTGCAGTAACTGCACATTGTGTTGAATGAACGAGTCTTTGGGATATGGCGATCAAAGATAACTACGAGAGGGGAAATGATTGTGTTATGGTGGACTAAGTGCGTAAGTAGGATATAGAGAGTTGTGATTCTGTAGTGCAGGACAAAATTCGTGGCAAGAAGTGGTCTGTGAGCTTTGAGATCAGCAAAAACTGAAGTTTGTATCCGTGATTTACTATTGCATTGATGAGGATGACACAACACGAATGAGGTTTTATGCATAATCAAACGTACCTAACTTCGTGGTATACATTGTTGTTGACAAAAAGAGGAAACCATCTTCGAACTCAAGACTAAGTCCAGGTAAGAATTTCTAACCCACTGAATGAGTAGTTAGTGATGATCTCAACGGAATTAGGTTAGCAAAACCATGAGTTAATTCTATCAGTAAGATTAAAGAAATAACAGAGAAGATGTCTTCTAAGGAGAGGAAGACAAACTTTGTACTCGCTCCATCCTGATTAGTCCATCTGCTAGTGGCGTCAATGGCACCAAACCGTG
Source organism: Bryoerythrophyllum caledonicum (assembly GCA_963971425.1). Lineage (NCBI taxonomy): Eukaryota > Viridiplantae > Streptophyta > Bryopsida > Pottiales > Pottiaceae > Bryoerythrophyllum > Bryoerythrophyllum caledonicum. The sequence goes on from OZ020514.1 coordinate 39,290,925, forward strand.
ACAATCTGGAAAGAGCAGGGTTGTGGAGTCTCATCACTCAAGAGTGGCCTAAAGCAGATCTTCAGAGGGCACGCATCTTCATTATTGTCAGTGATAGACGAGCATTGGACGAGTTTATCATCAAGGAAAAGGTGGTTACTTTCGATATAGCCACCATTAAAAAACATTTTCCCGGCCTATGTAACAGTGGTCCCACATTGATCAACCTACCACTGTTGGATAAGAGCACTCTGCAGAAGATTTTCGACTTGGCGGATAGTGCAAGGCTGGACAAGGAAAATACGAAGAAAGGATATATCATCGCCAAAGCCAAGGCACGTTGGAGGAGTTGGTTGAGCTTTGTTAATCAGCGCCTCTTGATGTCTCTACCAGGACCCGGAGTAATCTCTTTCGAAGACCTGGCGGCTGCTTACAGGAGTTGGTATGGTGAGAAGTTTAATTGGACGAAGGTCTTGTACATGACCATTAGGTTGGAGATGACAAGTAAGCCAACTTGCCATACCAAACTTTTTCATTGTACCCCTTATCTCTCTGAATTTTGCCCTGTACTACGGACCCATGAGTCATCTAAGAAGGATAAAGAGAACAAGATGACGACTAAGAAGAAACAACCACGACGGCTGATGGATAGCTATGAAGAGGAGGAACTCGCGATAGAGCTCGTCGAGCAGGAAACCTTAGGAGGCCTTCCTAATCCTGCTCGTAATACCCGTGAGCCACAGTAGGAGAGAGAGGAGAGAAGATCAACACCACCTGAGGTATGTGAAACCAAGAAGAGGAACCAATAAGAGACCTCCGTTGTAACTTGAGGAAGTCATTTCAACCTCGTAAACTCATGGTGGAGTTAGAAGCTGAAACAACATCGAAGGAATCGGGCAAGAAGCAGGGACCGGTAATGGATTTGAGTCCAGAAAGACCAGCCTCCTTCCTGCCACTACATGAAGCCGCCACTTCAAAGAAAGATAAGGGTAAGACAATTGCGACCGAAGAACCTTGCAAACCTCACCAGGTAAACAAGATGAAAGGCAGCAAAGTGATATCCTTGACCAAGAAGGAGTTGGAGTTATTGATGGCGGAGAAGAATGATCTTTTGCTTGAATACCAACGGACGAATGAACAAATATTCCGCACTAAGAAGGAACTAGAATGTGACCTCATCAAGGAGAGAACGACGGTTGCGGTGGAATTAAGGAAAGCTCAAGAAGAGAGCATCGAATGGAAACAAAAGCACAAGGAGGTGCAAGCTGCTGTGTAGAACATGGAAGAGATGGAACAGCAGTTGCAAAAAAAGAATGACGACTTGGAACAAGAATGTGAACAGGTGAATACCAGCATTGCATATTGGAAGAAAAAGTCAACGGAGTTAATTGCTCAACTGCGAGAATGCAAACAGATGAAGAATGAAACAATAATGCAGCTGGAACAAAGCATGGCCTTGTGCAAGTTACAACAAGAGCATTTTGAAGCAGTCCAGGACCATGGTACATGTTTGGCAAAGGAACTCGCAGCAGCTTAAGAACAGAAGGAGTCGTGTGGAACAGCCAACATGGAGAATCAAGCTCAGATTCTTACGGAAGTTAATACATAGTTGCAGACACAAGTAGCGGACGATCGAACTTACAAGTTCTAGTGCCAGCAAGCACTATGGTCGTTGGTAACGACACGCCCGCCATCTTTTTCTCTTTTCAGGAGTTATGAGCTTCAACAATAAGCATTCCTCAAAATTTTCAACTTGCACAAGAATACCACTCTCACAGATGAAGAGTTTGATTTTCTGTGGTAAAAAACTACTCACTTTCCTAACATGAGCAACATGTTATGTGAGATGATCGCTAGAGGCGATCTTAGACTTACTACTAAGAATAGGCTAATTGTTCCCATTGGAGATTTGAGAGCATGAGTATTGTTGTATTATGTTAACCTGGAGAACGAGGTAGCACAGCAGCGCATTATGGACCAAATTCTTGAGCCTTATCGGCAAGCTAGTATGCCAAAGACTACCCTGGTGCATCCTGGAGAAGGAGAGTGGAAGCAAGGAAAGTGCTTCACTCGCTCACGAAAAAAGTTAGTGATGACAATATGATAGCTAGCACACTGCAGTATGTACGGGAGCGTGAAGACGTAGCGGAGCGCAACGAGTTGTCCCTAGGGCACTACATATCTGAACGCGGCCGTGTGTGTAGTAGGCTGGAACGGTTGTTAGCAGACAACCTACTCCCTCGAGATTTGGAGTGTGATAAACATGTGATCATATCCCAGCCCACTATAGAAAGTATAGCACCCCCTTGGCTGCAGACGAGGACACCAATGAGTGGTACCATGCTGAACCAACTTTACTTGGGACAATACGAGCGTATATTCGATGATCTAGAAGAGATGCCTTTCCCGACTTGGCAAGCGATGGAGTGGATTTTGGAAGATTTTGGATTGTCGAGGCAACACTAGAGGCAGTTGGATTTGATTTATCCCACCTTGTCAACTGATTGGCCCATGGGTATACCACTACAGGTAGTAGCCAACAGTCATTTGTATCCACTTAAGACCCCTCGACGCTACAAATGGGCTCCTCGGGCACGAATTGACACTATCCCGTATAACTGGCCGATTATCCCTGGTAGTTTTCATACCTATGAAGACTGTACTATCTCTTACAGGACCTTCTTCGAAGAGCACAAGACCCACACGGATCCAGTCTGTTTTGCGAGCCGCGATATTTTGTCGATTTCTAGCCCATGTTTGTCTTCAATACATATTGGTGGTTAATATCAACAAATATGATGACAAGAAGGTCAAAATACTCATGTGGATGAAGCTTCAGCTGCAGCCTGCGAGGTATTTGCGTATGTTGGAATGTGTGGTTATCACGCATTTCTTTTCAGCCTCTAGTGATATGTTCGCCCTGGAGTTCACGCCCAAGCAATATCAGTATATGTCAACGTGGTTGCATTATCAGAGGGCAAATGAGACATACATGAGCAGAGATGAAGATGTAAAGCGGAATTTGGAGGAAGTCGATATTCGCACTTTCCAGCACGAGTTCAAGGTCGGGGATGAACAGAAGCATCGACGCCCTCGACATGATTCTAAGAAGCGAGCATAGAAGCTGAAGGAAGAGTATATTCTAAGGACCAAACGACTTGGAAGCACTTATATGCGATTCATCTTCAAGCTCAGAAGAGGAAGGGAGACAAGCACAACAGAGCTGGAAGAGAGGGTGATCACAAACAGGCATTCTCGCTTGAAATTGGGACCTAGTCTAGAAGCTGGAGATCTTTTTTTGGTTGTTTTATTCAAGTTTATTATATAAGCGGAGGACCGATGGTTAGACTTATCCGTAGTGGAGTAAAGAAACTGATTATGATCATGAACCAGTTTTGTTTGTTTAGTCACGATTGGTTAGCTATGTAGAGCTGCAATTTTGGAACTAAGACTATGATGAACTATTGAATAAGACTATAATTTTTGGATGTTGTGACTCTAACTTTCGACGTTAAGACTGGTTTATCAAGTTAATATAAGAGTGAATCAAAATTTGAAAGAGAAATATTGCCAGCTTTACAATACACCAGCTAAGACATAGTGACTTAGAATTGTAAGACTATAGCATGTTTTTCATGCACAAACATGTGAAGAATAGATACAAAAGCATAAAGATTTTAATTATGACTATGGAACTCCAAAGTGGAGTAAACTTCAAAAAGAACATCAAGACAGAAGAAATGTGAAGAAAGACATCAGGCATAGCCTAATTAATTTAAGAGGTTCTATTCATATGTGATACGCTACAAAACACATGCTATGAAGGAAGATGTTAAAGATTAAAGAACAGAAAACGAGATGTTACGACTGTGAGAGATTATAAAGAATTTGAAGCATGTTAAGGTGTAACAAAGAACCATTGAAAAAAAAAAAAAAATTTGCTTCGACTGCAATGATGTACTTGTCCTACACTACAATGGCGTGGTAGGGCGGGTGTCCAATGGATGAGTAGACGCCCGGCACAAGCACCCGGAGGTTGCCACGGCAGCGTCTACTCGCGTCCATCGATTATTAGGCCACCAAGGCCAACTGAAGCTGAACACTACAAGGAGCCTCTGTATACTGGCGCAACAAGGCAAGCCAATCGATATGAGACAATGTGTAGTATACATGAACTTGGATATCCGTCACCGTGGAGAAAATCAGGCAGCAACAAAACTATTAGCTGTTGGGAGGCTACGCGTTGGTGCAGGTTTTCACTAGGGAACTGGTTTAGCAGATTGAGCAAAAGAAGATTGTGATAAAAAGAGCCGAGCTGAGCATGGAAGGTATTAAACAGTCTATGTGAAGGTGGACTGGGAAGAACAAAAGATGGACTCATTGACAGAGATGATACGCACTCGCGAACACAAGGTGTTGGACACGCATGGAGATATGAACCAGAATACTTGCAATATCATCATGCGCGAATTCCGAGCTCAATTATCTTGGGTGCTGATCACGACTGATCTATTCGTGCTTGGTAATGATGTGTAGCAGATGTCACCGGAGATCAACTATGACCTGCTGACAAAGCTAGATACTTACATGCATCGTATTGAACGTAGTAGGCGTTTTGAACGAAAGGGAGTAGCCATCAACTTTGTGATGAAGGAGGATTGGCGAATTCATGAAGCAGTTAAAAAAATAAAAAAATAAAAAAATAAAAAAATGATATGTAAGTTGAAAAGAGAATCTTAGAAAAAGATAATCCAAATTAGAATAAAAAGAACAACTAGGATAGCACCTTAAGATGTCTCAAGAAAAAAGAAAAAAGAAAAAAGAAAAATTAAAAAAATTAAAAAAAAGGAAAACAAGTAGTAAAATACAAAGTGAGTATTGTAAGAAAGAACAATTTGGATAGAACCTTGAGTCTAGGTATGGCAATAAGAGAATTTTATAACAAAAGACCAATAAGACAAGAATATACCTATAGTATCTCAAGAAAGACTTAATACATAAGAAAAATTAAGTTCGGTCTAGTTATGAAAAATGACACAAAATGGATGAGAATCATTTTAGTATAGAATCTATTTACTCCAAAAAGAAGTCTAAGTGGATCTAATCAGGATATGATAGAGTTAAAAGTAAATCTCAAAAACTTAATGATTTACCAAGTCACGGTAAATAGAGTAGTACCTAAACTTCTAAGTCTAAAAATATATTAAAAAAAATTAAAAAAATTAAAATTTTAGAAGAAAGGGAAAAATAAGAGAGAACATGATAAGATTGAGAGAAAGTAGAAGAAAGGGAAAAATAAGAGAGAACATAATAATATAATGAGAGAATCTTATGTTAAGAGAGAATAGAATAGAATAGAATAGAAAAAGATAGTTAGCACAATTAGTAGTGAGGTGATATACGCACTACTTAATTGTATGTAGTATCATACTTCAACTGAAATTGAAGGTAAAGTAGAAGAGAGAAAAGAAAGTAAGGAAATTAGCAATATAAAATTAGTAATTAGTAGTGAAGACACAATCTACTAACATACTAATTTACTGATGTGAATATTAATGAGTGCTATTTTCCAAAGCTTAAAAAGAAAATAGAATGAAAAAAGAAAATTGAAATGATGAAGAAGAATAGAAAGCAAAGAAAAAGAAACGAAGTTGAAGTTAAAAATAATAAAATAAAAAAAACAATGATGGCAAGTGAAGCCTAAACAAAGAATTAAAAGAAAAATTAAAATGAAGATAAACCTTTGAAGAGCAATAAAAGTAAAATAAGGAAGATCTAAAAGAGAATGGAAATTTTAAAGCTAAAATGAAAAATATTAACGTCTAAGTGAAAGACTTAAGCAAAAGAGTTAAGTTGAAGGAGAAACTTAAAGACTTAAGTATGTATGAAATATGCTTATTAAAGATGGAAGCATGGAAAGCAAATAAAGACATTCAACAATCCTTAAGAAAAAACGAGAAGAAAGCTACATGGAGACTTAAGGATAATAAAGTACGTGATGAAGAGAAAAAGATTAAATTCAAAGACGAAGGTAGTTGAAGTCGACGAGGACGTCTCCGAGCTAAGAATGGGGCTATGTAGAGCCTAAATCCTTAAAATAGATTTTTTCTAGAAAATTAAATGTAAAAAGGATTGTAGATATATGGAGAATTAAATAATTAATGATTAAGTTTACACTAAGTAGTTAATTAATCGAAAAGTGCCTATTCATATCCAAGAAATAGGAATTTATGGGAAAAGGTTTGAACTCGCACCCTTTGGGAAGGGTGTGTCTTTTCATGAATAGATATGAATAGATGTGAGGATTAAGTGGAATTAATCTTAAAGGTTAATTATAGAAAAAACCATTTTTCCAAGAGGTGTGCCTCTTGGATATGAGTAGAATGAATAGCTTGAATTTTTAGCATTCTTTGCCATTCCCATAGCAATTCCTTGGAGGAAGATTGGAGTGAGCCCTAGCTTTAGGTGTAAAAGCTAGTTGATGATTCTTATTGTTGTAAGAATATTTAATTTTATGAATATATATAATTATTATTGAATTTGCATATGTAAAGTCTTGTGTGTGACTCAAATAATATGTATAATTGCAATAATATTAATTCTTCATATAATAAATTTGACATTGTGTTTGTAAATGCAATTGTATGCATGAGGTATTAATTGTGAATAAATTCCTATGTATAAATGCATTATTTATTTTGATCGTCATTGTAGAAATTAGGACATCATCCTAATTATTCATGTGACATGAAATTGAATGTTTTAATGAATTAAATTTAATGTATTTCATATGAGTGAAATGTGCATATTTAATATTAAATCTTCAAGAGATTAAGTTAGGAAAAGATCCTAACTATGTCAAAGTGACAATCTGGATATTAAAGTAATAATTCTAAGTGTATGTAAGGCATTTAGGAATTAATTTGGAGTAAGAAACTTAATGCATTAATGTGAGGAATGCATAAGTAGTTGATGTAAGACTTGAGTTTAAGTGTGGAAACTTAAAGTATTAAGACCTAAGACGGGAGTCTTATCCAAATGTAAATAAGAAAACTTAAGTCTACAGTGAGGGAGAACTTAAGTATAAATAAATAGAATTTAAATTTGAGTTATAAAACTTAATTCATGCAATTGTTAGAGTGAAGATACTCTTTTTGCATTTAAGTGTTAAGGACTAATAGATAAGTTAGACCTAAATCAGGACTTAGAGTAGAATTACTTAGAGGCTTAATCTAACTTGTGTGTTGTTTGAGTCTTACAGTTGTTATGAGTATGTGAGTGCGTGAACCGTGGGACGTACGTGAGAAGTGGAGCAAATTGCACGAGGTAAATTCGTGAATTCTAATGGAATTAATTAAGGAACCAACCATGAGTGCAATGGATAGTATCCAAGAGCCGAAGATGGCAAAAGTATAGGAAACTAACTAACATGCATATTCATAATTAAATCAAGAGCAAGGCTCTTTAGAGGAGCAAGGCTCTGCCTAAGCACTTAAATCCTTGGGATTAACACCTTAAGAGTTGAATGCTAAGTGTGAGGCATTTTAAAGCTTAATTCCCTAAAGACGAGTGCATAAACTTAAGTAATTAAATGAAAAGATAGCTTTTGACCTACAATTAAAGACAAACTACTTAACATTTGACGCTAGACCATCTCGGGAAGAATTTAGAATCATGGGGAGACTTGTGTGAGTCATGGGTATTTTGCGAATGTGAATTTTCCGGTTTACAGTCTTGCAAGAATTTGTCTTTGACCCCCATCGATCCCAATGAACCGTGCATGTTGCCAAGGGGATCCAAGTGTCCCCCAACCATTTCGGGGTCCTGCTCTGGGACAAGAAGAGGTGGCTCCGAGATAGCAGAATCATGAATGGCCTCTTCTACAACCAGGACCGTAGCTTGGACGACCTCTTCTACGACTTGAATTGTAGTTTGGAAGACCTCTTTTATGATTGGATGAGCGATCGTGTCATCACTGAAACTAAAATCTGGAAAATTCAACAATTTCAAACTATCAACTAATGAGCACACATGACAGTGATACAAGGTAGAGCCGTCATTTGTCAAGCAGTTAAGCTCGAGTCACGTTAAAGTGCTCGCTAAGCACTATAATATTTACAAAAAATGGATGAATAAAATTGGACATGTACAAAATATTTTGTATGTGTGCATTCCGAATTACATTACACTATCTTGACAATGAGCTTGCAACATCTTCAACAGATAACGACCGAGTGGGCGACTTTGGAGGGGAAGAGAGGGGTTCGATATGGATGGAAGAACACAAAGTAATTGAGGCCCGATGGAGAAGAGCAAGAAACCAGCCGACGACGGTAGAAGAGAATCGTGGGACTGACTCCCACTCCCTTCTTCCGTTGAGATGGGAGGCTGTGAGATTGCAGCGTTTACCACGGATAGTGTCGTTGCAACTAACAAACAACTTAGCCGCGATGAATCTCTTCAACATGAGCATCATGTCGACATGTCTCTACTCTTGGGCCCTTTTCATCTCTTCGTCACGCCTCTCTTGTACGCTTCTCAGCTCTTGGTCACACTCCGCTAGCCGTTGCTACATCAACCTTCGCTGGATGGCCTCCTCTTTGAGCTTCTTCTCGAGGGTGATTAACCTAGAGTCATCTTGAGCAATGCTCGCCAACGCCAACAAAGAGTTGTCGCTTACGCTAGTAACCTTCTTCCCCTTGGACGCAGGCAGAGCGGATGACCCGCCTAAGGTGGGAGCCGAATGAGGCCAGTCCAAAATATCCAGCAAATTCAACTCCTGGAAGTCCAATTACTGAGGGGACAACCTGTGCCGTGAGGTACCGATTGTGTCCCCTTCCTCAGATAGAGTGCCACTCTGAAACTTTGGCGGAGTTGCGTCATCCTAGTCGTCAAGGGATTCGTCATCCACATTGAAAGTGCAGGAGCGTGGGCACACACCCACGAGGCTTCGGTCCTCATCTTCCTCTTTATCGACGATGTCAACACTTGATTTCTCCTTCCCCTTCGCAACGGCCTTGCAAAGTTGCTCAAAGATCTATGCGTTGATGTGATATCCACCAAGGACAAAATTGGCCCTGTCCAGCGTAAATGCAATCTCCGCGGCTTCGTCGAAGTCCGTCTCATCAGAATCATGCGAAATGCAGAATGCCTCCAGATCCAACATATGCATACAAATGGATTTAGACAAGGTGGACTTTATGTCAAATCAAGCAAAAGTGAGGATAAAGGCATACAAATACCACACAACAACAATTGAAAATTCAAGAGACACAATGCGTTTTTGACTGCTATACAAAAAGAATATAAGACTAAGTTGACACTTTAGCTCGAGTCGATCTAAAGTGCTACTCTACGCATAGCAAAAGAATGTGCTTTCTAAAACAACCCATACAAGAGTCATCAAGGAATCTACAGTTTAGCTCAACTCGAGCTAAACTACAGGTGGACTTACCACGCTGGAAATAAGTAATTTCGTCGCGCTCGACAACTAGACAACTGGACAACTGCATCTTCTCTTATGCAAAAGAGTTTGAGGACCTTGATGAAGAACTCCATCCCCAACTCGTTTATGTTCATCGAGTACGCAAGCTCGTTGTATTTGCGAAGCTTACGTACAACAAATGCTCCAGAGCTTCTATGTCTTTCTCCTAGTTGGAATTTGTGAGAGCTCTTTCTTGACGAGGAAGAGGAGGCAAATAGGCTCCAGAGCAAGGTTGTTCTTTGCGGAGTATCCTCCAAAGCGCTTATTGTTGGAGGAAATGTATGTTCAGGGTAGCACATCGTACACATGGGACAACAACGAGCGCGTTGCAAATGCCTCCACTTTCAAAAGAGCCCGCACATCTTCGCAAATGAAGAGCGAAGCTTGAAGGTCGGTGAGGGAAGTTTGCCCTTTCGATGCAAACATCATCATGAACTCATCAAAGAATGGCTGCTCTAGAGACGACCTTGCCTTCCCAAAGAATCATGGAATGTTCCGGAAGTCGATGATCCCGAGCTTTGTATTATAGCCTTGATTGCACTAGGAATCAGAGGGCCACATCCCAACCAAATTTGTTTGCGCCATGTACAAACAAATGTGCAAGGCCCTCTGTGGTGGATCAAACTGCAACCGATTTTACAAAAAGACTTTGGAGAATTTCTTTGCATACGGAGAGAGATCCTCACCTTTGTAGCTGCGGCACTGGGTCTGCCACCCGTTGGCGTAGTACAAATTTGATGGACCCCAATCTAAGAGGGCGTGCTTTGAAGCCTTGCTGAGGTTGTAGTCCTTTTTAAATTTCTTCTTGTTAGATCTTCAACCCATTTGTAAGCCAGAGCCCCTTAGCCTTTCTAGATTTTTTAAGCTTCAATTGGCTCTATGCAACGTCGATCATGGCAAATCGTTTACGAACCGCATTAAGAAATGGCTGCAAATAACAATAAAACGGTTAGACAAGTTGATCATTATAGTATATTGAGTATAAAATCAATGAAAAGCCAATAATTGCAATTTAGCTCAAGTCGAGCTAACGCGCAACCAGAGAATATACAATGAAAACGATTTGAAGCTGTATTCAAAACTATACAAATATAGAGCACACTTGCACTTTAGCTCGAGTCAAGCTACAGTGCCTCAGCTTAATTTGAAAATCTTACCTTGTATTTCTTGTCATTAGCAGACTCCAATGTTCTTCCTCGTACAGATCTGTGTGGTCCTCTAACACCCGCGGCGGAGTACTTTGTGGGAAGGCGTTCCCACTAACTTCCGGAACTTAATACCAAATCCGGAAGAAACTGAAGAAAATTTAAAAAAATTTGGTAGTTAATTAGCCATAGTAGCATAAATGGTTCATAGAATAAAATAGGATTTTAATGCTGAGCCAGAACCTTTAAATGAGGTAGTTACAGCACACTTCCCGGAAGTTGCGAAACCGGAATACGGCGATAGCCGGATCCGAAAATGCCATTATAACACGTAACGGTTTCCGTACAAGTGCGTCCAATACAAAACGCGACTGGCAGCCCTGCGCGCCATTCTTTTAGGGTTTCCAGCAGTCTCGTTTTTCTTCTGCTTAGCACATTTTCTTCGGGTTTTCGCATCCAGTCTTCGTGTGGGACTATAGCGCAGAGGTAGCGTAGCACGAGGGACTTGGTGAGGTCAGTGCGTGCAGGATTTCTGGACACCATTGCGAGGCACAAGTTCACGGAGAGGTGGGCACGAATGGCGGGCAAAAAGGGCAAGGCTCCGGCTGCCGAAGCCCTGCTGCTGCAGAAGGTGGCTCCGGAGATTCCGAAGCCGGACAAGACCTACCGGGTTTTAGAAAGCTTCCTTGAGATCATGGGGTGTGTAGGACTTTTAGGGACACCTTCGGCCTTCCAGAGCGAAACCATGATGGCGGAGCTCCTAGGAGAGCCACCAAGCGTGTACGCGCAGAAGGTTTGGGCGCATCCGAAGGTCTAGACCACAACACTCTGGAGAGACACTTACGAGCTCCGGGCAGGGACGATCAAGGTGGCGAAGCACGACAATGCCATCCTGAAGGGCGAGTTCCACGCAAAGGCAAACCCTAAAGACGGGTACGTCCTCAGCGACCTCACCGATCCGAATGCCAGGTTAGTTATGGCATTCTTTAACCCCATTTTCCACCCCGAGAAACCTAAACAGATAGTGGCCTAGTTAGCTACTCTGATTCTGGGATCAATGAGAGGGAAGCTGTCCGTCAATTGGGCGGCCATCATGGATGAGTAGATCGACAAGATAGTGAAGAACCTGCCGAAATCCCAGAAAACCCCATCACCCCTTTCCACCTACCTAGCCCATATGTACGCGAAGCAGATGATGCTGAGTCCGGATGAGCAGGCCGAGTAGGATAGCGTGCTCACCATCCACTCATACGGAGGGATGGAGACAGATGAGGAGCCAAAAGAGTCAACGGACTCTAAGATGGAGAAGTCGTCATCCCCCCTCATTCTCCGAAGACCATCCCAGAAGCAGAGTCGTTCGGTTCAGAAGACTCCGGAAGCCTCAGGATCCGGTCAGCCTCTGTCAACGATGCCGACTCAGAGTCCGGCCGCTATACCACCAGCTACACCGGAACCACCAGCAAACGACGGACAATTCACAATCGGATCAGAGCCGGGGCCCACGTGGGCCCCAAACATCAGTGGCGACATTCCGGTAGACGACCACGAGCTCTGCAAGCATATCGTTTGGCGGACCAGGATCCAGGAAGGAGAGATCCGGGAAAGACACGCCATGATTATGGCCGTCCTGGAGGCGGTAGGGTTGGAGGACTCTACTAATCTCATTCCACAGCTCAGGCAGATGAAGGAGAAGCACAATTCCATCACAAGGCTGGAGCAGGAGAACGCCACTGTCGCCAAGATCAACACCCGGCTCTGGGCACAGGTCCGGCAGGCGGAAGCTGCACGAGATGCAGCACAACATGCAAGAGTGGTGGCAGAAGCGAAGGTCCGGGCGGCCTCTCAAACCTTGACGAAGATCGGCTCAGCGTTGGACTTTCCGGCGAACACTGTCAACCGAGCTCTCCTCTACTAGAGAGTCTTGAGAGAAATGAGAAGCTCAACAGGGGGCAGGTCATCCGGTTCCTCGTAGACCATAGCCGGAAGATGGAGGGTACCAGGGCCAAAATGCAAGAGCTGGCAAAAGACCTTGCAGTAGCGGCCTCAACAATACCAGAAACTCCACCTCCGTTCACAGCACCTCCAGCTCCAGACGAGGCAGGCCCATATGGAATTGCGGTTGCTTCCCCGCCCCAACCTACGGCTAGCTCTTCACCCAGGCCTACAGCCGGAACGCTGAAGACCCTCACCGGAGAATTCAACGATCTCGTGGGAACGCTGGACTTTAACTCTCCAATGAGTTGGAATGAGGTGGCCTTCCCAAGCACGGAGAGTGCGGAAATGGGAGGCGATGCCGGGGAATTAGGCAGTACCCCCTTTGCCCTTCCGGATTCCATCAGAGTCTCCATCTCCGGTGTTACCAGTGACGGTCCCTTTACCTGGAAGCTTTGTAGCGACACCCATGGTGGTCAGTCCCAGTGGTAGCTTCCGGGACCTACAGAACCTCAAAGACCGGACAGCCACTCCATCAGCCCGGGCCACAACACCAGCAGATCCAGAAATGCCTTCCGGACCAGGGTTGCAGGTACCTTCCTCAATACCTGAGCCACCAGCCACCCTTCCGTCACAACCGGAAGCCAACGCCACGCCATCGGAAGTAACCCCTACACACCATAGCAGTAGGAGGAAGAACCAGGTTACTCCGTAGATTAGAACCTTTAGGGCTAAAGTGTGATAGCGATTAACGATAGGGCTCAGGGTTGCACCCGGCTATCACGCTGTAGACTAAAAAAACCCCTACATTAAGTTTTGAGTTAGATCCGTGAAAACCGGATCTGAGATCTGGAATTTCCGGATCTGGGTTTTGAATTCCAGATTTCAAGGGATAAGATCCCTTCCACTTTTAGGATAGGATTTTCCGGATTTTCAGCTTCTAGAATAAGGTTTTAGGATCGATTGTGGTGGTTACTTAATACCTAAGTCTTAGCCGGCTCAGGGTCTTGTTCTTTTCTCTTTCACAAAGGGTATTTTCTGTTAGTATATTTTCTCTTTTTGAAATTATGGTGATGGAGTACAGTTTCGTGAATGAAGGATAAGGTCCATTGTGGTTGATGTTTAGTGAATTATGTTCTTGGATGTGAAGTGGTACACGGATTACACCTAGTACAACCGGTTGGGACTTGCTTTGGGAGAGCGCCCGGAACAGCTGAAGCAGAGGTTAGGTAGAGTCTGACGATCCACAGTGACCGGAAGTAGCCTGGAGGGGGAGGGAGGGTACTGTAGGTGGTGAGCCTGGTAGCTCTTAGGGCACGGAGAATCCATACGAACCCGGATTCCGATTGCGGCCGGAATTTCCCCTTACGATAGATGGAAAAGCCTGAGGTGTATGTCCAAAAGGGAATCTAGGTGTAAATCTACCATACACATCTCACAGAATCACTGAGTATCAATCGGAATGTCGTTGTAGTCCGGACGAGACTCTGAGTGACCGTACCCGGAAGGCCTTTCGGATAATGTGAGAGGTTGAGTCCGGATGCAACAAACCAACTACCGGTTAGCAAAAGTAGGAAGAGTGCGGTGTCCAGCCACTATAAAGTCCGGAGCAGTGGGTGTCTAGCCACTTTAAATCACAAGGCAGTGGGGAATCCGGCCACTTATACAAAATAGGATCAGTGGTACCCGGCCACTCGGTTAAAAACTCCGGAAGAAAACTCCGTCTGACACTATCCGGAATCCGGAAGGATCCGGTGGATTGGGAGAAGGGACATCCGGAATCCGGAAGAACGCGGATGAGTAGATCAAGGGATGAATAGGAACGCTAACTGGTATATAATAGGAGGGTAGTTATTAGTTTACTTATCATTTAACAAAGAAGCAATAGGTCTCTGTGGGAACGAATTTAGAGTGGATATTCCGGATACATTTAGCTCCAATTAAGTGCTATCCGGAGGAATACTCACTTTACGAACTTCGACATACTTCGACATTGATCTCCCACCGAGAATCCACAAAGCCCAAGCGCCAAGGACATAAGATGTCCGCATAGACTTGAACTGGACCAAGTGATTTACGAAATTACAGTACGCGGAAATCTTTCTCAGCTTCTTCGTATCCTGCATCAGATAATGAAAAACTACCAAATTTGTAAGTGCTTCCTGATTTGCTCGAGGACGTTGCTATTTATCAGCCCCAAAAGTTGTATTGCAATTCGTAGGATCAGTATTCCTCCGGAATGCACTCAATCATCACTAAATGCTTCCAAAGTAAACCGCTCGAAGTTCGTTCCCACAAAGACCTATTGATCATTTCCTAATTAATAGGTAAAACTATTTTCTAACAAACACTACTCCACATGTTAGCTTTCCTACTCATTCTTTAGCTTACGATCCGAACCCTTCTAGATTCTGGAGTTCTTACAATGGCTTCCAGAACTAGGTTCTGGAAAGCCGGAGGGTAATTTGATTTATCTCTATTCCTCCTCAGAGAGTCTTCCGGACAATTTAAACGAGTGACCGGAAGGCCACTGATCCTATTTTGTATAAGTGGCCGGATTCTCTACAATCTTGTGACTTAAAGTGGCTAGACACCCACTGCCTTGTAACTTATAGTGGCTAGACACCCACTCTTCCTACTCCTCTAACCGGTGGACGTTTGTCGAAGTCGGACCTACACTCTCACATCATCCGGATGGCCATCTTGATGCAGTCCCGTTGAGGTTGATCCGGACTACAACGACATTCCGGTTGGTACTACACTGGTTCTATTGAGTGATGTTTATGGTTTGTTAGTGAACTTCCTTCTAGACATACACATTGCGCTTTTTCCCTATTGTGGGGGGAGATTCCTGCCTTAACCAGAATCCGGGTTCATATGGATATTTCGTGCCCTAGAGACTACCAGGCACACTATCTCCAATACGTCTCTTCCCCTCCTAGCTACTTCCGGACCTTGCAAACTATGAGGTCTCTACCTAACTCCTCCTCCAACTCTTCCGGGCGATCTCTCAATACAAGTTCCAACCAGTTGTTTTAAATACAACTCCTTCAACACTCAACACATAAGAACTTAAATCACCATACTCAAACCACTATGGATCTATTCCTTACAAGTGAACACTTAATCACCACAAGTCTTAGGATAACAAAAGAGTGATACATAGAAAACGCTTTTAGCGAGAGAAAACAAGATGATGAGCTTTCTAAAACTCATCTACTAAATAATAACCAAGTTTCCTAATCTTAGTTCAATCCTATCCACGAGAAATCCGGAAAATCCTATCCTAAAAGTAAAAGATCTTATCCTTGAAAACCTAGAAGTCAGATCTCAGATCCAAACATTATGGATCTCAGATCCGGATTATCTGCTCCTTACCAATAAGTCAATTTTTGGAATTCTTTAGCCTAGAGTTTGGCAGCCGAGTGCAATCCTGAGCCCCATCGTTAATTGCTACTAAACCTAGCTGACTAAAGATTCTAACTATGGAATGATCTGACTTTTCTTCCTAAGACTCCTACGCCTAGAAGTTACTTCTGTTGCTGCCTTATCGGCCTCGGGCTGTTCCAGAGTCGACTCTAGCTCCTTGTCCTTCCAACCAAAAGAGGATTCCGGGTCTTCTACTGTTGGTGCCCTTGCCTATGGTGAGGGTGACCGGGCTCTAGTGTCTGGAAGGTCTCGGAAACTTCCACTAGGGATGTCCATGTCGGTCACTGCTCCGTCGAGAGGTGGAGGAGCCGCCCGCTATTGAAATGGGAGGGTGACTACGACGAAATCCGGAAATGAAGAGGATTTTCTTGCAAGAGACCTTTCGGCATGATGCTTTGCCACTTCTAAAGGGTCTCTGTGCTGGGGAATGGTACCTTGTTCCAGCTCATAGAAGAAGCAAAATCTGGAGTCTTAATGAGATCAATAAATTCTCTGGGAGGCGTTTGTGGAGTTCCGGCTGCAAGTTTTGGTGGAGTCTTGGATGACCAAGCCCTCGCTGGTGTTCCAAATATTTCCTCCGGAACTTGGGTCTTGGGCGCCTTTCGAGCTACCAGGGTCAGTGTCGTAGTTTGCAGAGTCAGTATTCCTTCGGAAGGCACTTAATCGTCACTAATTGCTTCCAAAGTAAACCACTCCGGTTTCGTTCCCACAGAGATCTAGTTATCCTTTCAAATTAACCCCCAAAATCACTAGTTTATTCATCACCTAGGTTAGTCAATCTAGTCAGTGATGATCTGAATCTTTCCGGATTCCAAGACCCAAGCAAAACTTTCCGGATCTAGATTCCGGAAGGTTTCATAGTTATTTCCGGAAAGGATTTCCGGGAACGTGGTGGGTAGTTTGTTTTACCTCTGTTTCCCCTCAGAATGGATTCCGGAGGTTTAAACGAGTGACCGGAAGACCACTGATCCTATTTTGTGTAAGTGGCCGGATTCCCCACTGCCTTGTAACTTTAAGTGGCTAGACACCCACTGCCTCGAAGTTTATAGTGACCGGACAATCACTCTTCCTCTATTCTACTAACCTGTGATAGGGTGTTGGTCCTAGACGTAACTCTCACGACATCTGGAAGGCCTTCCGGATGCGGTCACGCAAAGGTACGGCCGGACTACAACGACGTTCTGGTAGCAGTTTTGTAGCTCTACAAAGATAGGGATAGAGTTCTACTTGGAAGGACTCCTTCTAGAATCACATAGCAGGTTTTTCCTATCGTGGGGATAAACTCCGATTCTGGACCGGAATTCGGGTTCACACGGACTGTTCTGTGCCCTAGAGACTACCAGGAACACCTGTGCAATATATCTCTTCCCCTCCTGGTTCTTCCGGACTCTGAAGGTGACCAGGAACACCTCTGCAACCTCCTTCAGTTGTTCCGGACACTCCCCTACTGAATATCCAAACCGGTTCACTCCTTAGCACAACAACACATCCTTCTCTTTGAAGAAACTTGCACAAAACTTTCTACCGCAACGGACCTTGAACCTCACACGTAAAATACTCTCTTCACAAATACTAGGTAGCAATTCTAGAAAAGCTCTGAAATATATTCAACGTAGAGGAAAAGAAAACAAGGTCCTGAGTTTTTCAAACCCATCTACTAAGTACAAGAATAGTTCCTAAATTAAGGCTTATCCTATCTGCAAGAAATCCGGAGGATCTTATCCCTAAAGTTAAGGATCTTATCCCGAAAAATCCGGAAAAGAGAATCTCAGATCCTATTTTCCCGGGTCCGGTTTCCGGACATCCGAAAAGTACGCAAAATTCCGGAAAGGTCCTAAGTTTCCGGAAGGCTTAGTTTCCGGATTGAGTAGCCGGGTGCAACTCTGGGCCCCATCGTTAATCGCTACCTAATTCCGATCCCTAAGCTACTACTACTCCTAAATCTAACCTATCTAAGGGGGTGATCCAACGTTCTTGAATCTTGGACTGGTACGTCTCGTAGATGCCTCTGCCTTCGCCTTGCCGGCCCTCCTTCGCTGGGGAGTAGAAGATGCCGGAAGGTCTTGTGATCCGGCTCCGGAAGTTGGAGGCTGTGATGCTGCCGGTGGAGGGGGTTCGGAGGTGGAATCCACCACAATGGTCTCCGGAGCTTCAGCAAAGCCTTGGAATTCGGCTCCGGGACTAAGAGGATCCGTCGCCAAACACCTAGCGAGTGGTGGAGTAGACTTCCGGCGACCTGATGAGGGAGGAGTAGGTGCAGGCCGGAGGGGAGAAGGGGTTTCACCCTGACTTACCTCCGGTAATAACTCCGTCCAGTGCTTTCCAGCACCGGGGCTTGGGTTGCCGGAAGGACTGCCGGTCATCGGTGCAGCAGGCTCCGCCGGAGTTGGGATATCCGCCTGCTTCCCGGAAACCTCCGGGTGTACGCTTGGGGGTCCGGATTCGTCCGGAGATGTCCGGATACGGACTCGAACTGCAATGTCCTCCGGTGCTTGAGTGCTTCGGTTCTCCGGTCCCTGAGTGGGTAGGTTGGCCACCAGTTCCTGCATTCGAGTCCATGTCTTCTCCATCTTCTTGCCGTGGTCGTGCAAGAACCGTATGATCTGGATCCGGTTCAGCCTTCCTTCCTTCTCCAGCTGATCTGTGAAGAGAAGACTCCGGTTGACCGTGTCAACCGGAAAAGCTAACGCGGCGCGTACCTCTGTCAAAGCCTGTGCGGAAGCGTCTGCTCGATCTTCCGCTTCCTTTAGCTTCTTTCGGGACTCCGTCAACGCCGCAAACGTTTCGTCGCACGTCGCAGCAAACTTGTCTCGACTTCGGATGATGGCAGCCTGCTGGATCTCTAAGGCTTGGAGTCGGAGTGTGTTCTTCTATAGTTCTTGGATCGCTGTCGGTGTGTCCACGACCCTCTCTACCTCCAACTCCCTCCTGATGCCGTCCAAGACTTCTCGTAATCGCGCTTCGGATTGGCACACGATCGCCGCACGCCATCCTGCATGCTGGATGAGCTCCAGTAGATCGGGCCCGTCGAGTCCAACAAGGTGCGGGGGCTCCGCCGGAGGAATGCGACCTTCACGTGGTGCGGACCTGGGGTCTTGCCGAGGTTGCTCATCCGTCGGCTGAATTGATGTAGATGGTCCCGGTGTCGACTCCCGCGGTACAGATCTGCTCCGCTTCCGATTTTGGGGAATTGTCTCGGGCAAGGAAGTCTCCACTTCCTCCGGTTCCTCGTTATCGTCTCTTGGTTCTGGACCTCCATAGTTCTGGATCTCCAACAGCAGTTCGTATGCGTCTTGCTCGTCCGGGGTAAGCACATCGTGTTGCGCGTAGAGGTGAGTGAGGTACGAGGGGAGAGGGGTGCCGGCCCTCTTCGACTTCTGGAGCCCCTTAACCATCCGGTTGATCATCTCGCTCATAAGCGAGGCCCAGTCTACACTAAATTTCTCTCTCATCGAACCTAATATGGTGGTGGCCCATTTAGACACCACCCGTTTAGGTTTCTCCGGGTGAAAGATCGGGTTCAAGAATCTTACCACAATTTGCGCGTCTTGATGCCGGAGGTCGTCGGTGCTGTAGCCTTCTTTGGGGTCGGCTTGCCTTGTGAATTCGTCCCCAAGTATGTCTTCGCACCGCTCCGCTGTCTTGACGGTTCCGCTGCTGAAGGAGTAGGTACGCTGCCACTCCGGAATACCCCAGGTTTCGGGGTGAGCTCGGATTGTGCCATCGTACTGATTGTCCGGTGTCCCGAGCAGTTCCGCCACCAGTTTCGGATCCTTCACGCCCCACGCTACGTCAAGAAGCCCTCGGCAGCCCATGTTGGTGAGGTAGTGTTCGAGGACGGCTTTCTCCTCCGGGTCTGTCGGTATGATCGGAACCACCCGTTGAACCGCTGGTTGCGTCGTCGTACCACGAGTAGTCCGGGAAGGTTCTCCTTCCGCCATTTCTGCAGAGATTCCTCACAGCCTCTCCGGTATCACCTGCACGCACTGACCTCGCCACACACTCTCTCTAATGGAAACACTTCCGTTCTAGGGGGATTACAATGCACAGGCAAAGGAAAAAGAGTAAGCCAAGAAGTGTGGGGAGTGAACCCTAACTTCTGGCTTAAATACCTTCTGCGGTGTACGGACGGCCGTTACGGTTATAATAGCGTTTCTGGCTCCGGATCAATTCCGAAACCGGATTTTCTCCGGTTCCGGTTTACTTCCGGCAGGTTCCGGACGTGAGCGGTCTCTCTGGTTCCAAATCCCTTGGATTTATGGTCATTCCTAAACGGTTTTAAGGATCATTGGTACCCCTAGGTTGTCTTATTTCTTATTTGTCTACTCTATAGTTCAAACTTATGATTCTAACGTTCTAACACTAATTTTTTTTTGTTTGTGCCGGATTTTTAGGTTAACTTCCGGAACCTTGTGGGAACAGATTCCCACAGTCAGGTTCTTCACCAGCATCTTGCTCCAAGTCGCCTCCATGTTCCAGTTGTGGTCCAAGAGGAACCGGACGATCTGTCCTCGGTTGAGCATCTCATCATTCTCCAGACTCTTTGTGTAGAGGAGAGCCTTGTTGACGATATCCATCGGAAAGTTGAGGTCAGTGCAAACCTCAATCAAGGCCTGGGAGGAGGCATAGACCTTTGCTTCCGCCTTGGCTCTTGCTTTTTGGGCCCCCTCCTGAGCAGCTTCCGCCTGCTCCACCCGCTTCCAGAGCCAGACATTGGTTTGGGTGAGGATGGCTTGTTGCTCCTCCTGCTGCCGGAATAGTCCTTCTTTGGCCTTCAACTCCTTAAGTCGTGGGAGGAGATCCATGGAGTCATTAGTTCCCACCTCTTCCATGACGGCCATTATCATCGCCGTCTAATCCCTGATCTCCCCATTCTGAATCTTCGCCGGCCAGACCACATGGTCGTAGAGCTCCGTAATATCTTTTGATATGCGACACATCTTTGCTAAGAAAAAAACCGGTCATGGTTCTACTTTGGTTTGGTCCGATTCGGCCAGTTGCACTCTGGTGGGTGGTGACTTGGCCTGGATCTGCGTTGCCCTCTCCTCCGATGGTTAACTCAGACCTGCGGTTTCGAGAGTCTTCTCGACTGACCTGCTCCACTTCTGGGTTCTCCTGGTGACGAGCAAGGACAATGCTGATGACTCTGTGTCTTCAGAGTCCTCTTTCTTGTCCTCCGTCTCCCACCGGCCATAAGATTGGATGCTCAGAAGTTTGTTGAATTCATCATGTTCCTCCGGACTTAGCAGTTTCTTCTTGGCGTACACATGCGCCACAAATGTCGAAAGCGGCGTTGCCGTCTTTTTCACTTAGCATTCGTATCCTTGAGGTTCCCGAATACATATTTGTCCTTAGGGTTCAAGTTCCAGAGGAACTCCCCCTTCAGAAAGTTGTCGTCGCGCACGGCCACCTTCACCTTCCTCTGCTGGAAGCTGTAGGTTTCCCTCCAGGCTGCTGCAGTCCATTCATCTGGATGAGCCCTGATGCGGCTCTTGTATTGGCTCGGCGGCTTCCCCACGAGCTTTGTCATTATAGCTTCACTCAGGAAGGTCCACGGCGCCCCAAACAGGACGTTGCAACCCATGACCTCCGAGTAGCTCTCCAGAATCCTAAGTTCCTCCTAGGAAGTAGGTTATTCCAGAGCCACCATCTGGAGCATTAGGGTTCCGAAGGCTGAAGTCTTGCCATTCTTCCCTGCCATCCGGCCCCACCTCTCGGTCACCTTGCGTCTTGCAATCATTTCAGAAGCACCTGCACGCACTGACCTCATCAAAACCCTCGTTTCTAAAAACTACTTCTGTAGTATGGAACGAGAAGACGGGAGGTAAAGAAGTGGAGAGAGAGGAGAGAGCGCAAAAACGACAAACAAAAAATGATGGCGCCCTCCTCTGCCAGACGCATTTTAAATCCAACACCATCAGGGTTGTCATAACGGACGAGTTGAGGTGATCGGACGGGACAACCGGACGGGCAATCCGAACCGGAGGGATTGCCTGAAGTGCGTCCAGTAATTTTTTGCAAGTAAGAGATTTTTATTGTCATGGCCACGTCACATTCGGACGTGTCACATCACATTCGGACGTGTCACGTCACATTCGGACGTGTCACGCCACCCTGGCCCTAGGGCGGGGACGTCTCCGCCCCTGGGCGAGGACACCTCCTCCGGGGCGGAGACGCCTCCTCCGGGGCGGAGACGACTCCTCTGGGGCAGAGATGCCTCCTCTGGGCAGAGACGCCTCCTCTGAGGAAGGGATGCCTCCCCTCGAGGCGGGGACGTCTCCGCCTGGGGGCGTGGACGCCTCCAATAGGGGCGAGGACGTCCCCGCCCCTCATGCAGGCGTCTCCGGCCCTGCATCATTGAGCGGGAATGTATGGAAGCAAAATACTTCTATTACATTAAATTATTTCACAATATAACAACAATTCCCTAATTTCATACTTCCAAACCAAGTAATATCGGCGCTAGTTATCTAAGAAACATTTTTCTCCCCTAGCTTCTTCTATGAATTATCACAACTCTCTTGATTTCGCGTAAATACACGTAGTTACTTTTCTTGTCCTTTAATTATTCAAACGACCCGATTTGCGCACTCCTTCGATGGACGGGCCACCCATAACCGCATTTCGAAGGACGATATCATCATCATTTGGTGCCTCATCGCAATCTGGACAGTTGTCATCATCCGCTCCTTCATCGCTCTCATCTTCATATTCTCCATTGCTACCATCCGTAGTACAAAAGCCCTCTACTTCAGAGTTGTCATTGCAAAGCTCTACGACTGTTTCACCATGGCAACGCTAGCGTCTAAATCTCTTTTGTCGATGTGCATGAGGATCATCGCCGTCGGAATTTATCGATGGGCCGCTGGTACAACGAACTGCTAGATTCGGAACAACAAACACCGGAGTTGTTGAAGAGCGTCTTGGAACGTATGTGTCCAAAAACGGTTGTACAACCACGTTCGGATCTTGTGCCCCTATTCCAAGGAGGGGACGTCTACAAAGCCTTGAGGATGATGCTTCGCCGTTGTTTGTTCCTCCAAGGCCTCTAGCCGCTCCACGGCCTCTAGACCCTCCACGGGCATTAGTCCTTCCATTGGATTGTTGATATTGACCCATTGGATGAATTAGCCCCGCTCTAGCGACTAAAGGGGATCTGCTATTTTTGCAAGTAGTAGCGGAAGTGTTTAGACCCGTCCCTTCAACGCCTACACTTTGTTGGGCAGGTCCATACATGGCATTCGCCGTTCTAGGAGAAGAGGAATTCCGGGAAGGCAGAGTTGGTACATTCTGGTCATTAATAACAGTAGGCAACACCACAACCGGAGATGGTTGTGGCTCAAGGTCCTCTGTGAATGCAAAAGCATCAGACGGGTCTACATATTCCGGGTCAAAACGCCTTCCCTGATTAACAACCCTTTCATTTCTTGGAGCCGTCCCTACAATTGTTGTGTTTACAACATTTGCGTTAGAGTCTCCTTGAACAACTCCAATGCTACAAAATGATGCACCCATTCCAATAGGGCTCTCCTGGCCATACCGATTTCCAACCGATCCTTGGTTGTTTCGAGTCGCAGTATTTACTGCGTTCTCTCCGGCTCCGTTGTTGTCGCCATCTCCATTTACACCTCCATAATTTGATGGGGGATTGTCATCGTCGCGAACATTCCCGACATTGTCCCCCCCACGTTTCAGGCTCTTCAAGGTTAGTCACATTTGGGATGTCGCTCTCTGAGGAAGTAGACAAAGGTAGAACTTCATGTATGCCCTCATTTTGAGGAAGATGAGGCAAAGGACTGCGACGAGGACTTCGATTCCAAGGTCCCCAACGACCTTAAGCCAATTCTTCTTCCACGTCGTCATTATCTCCGTAATAGTTTCTCGTTTCCTCAAGGTGATCGGCGCCTTCCGCCCAAAGATTAGGGTTCCTCCGGTACTTTAGCGGAGATCGAGAAGCTTCCATATTGTGCTCCTCCTCTTCCTCGACTATCAACACATCAAATTCACGATTAGGTTCACCCACCGGGACCATCCCCAGGGCATTTGGGTCGGAATCCTTCGAGCAAATATTTGCATCGTACCATCGAACGGGATCGACCCCTGGTCTTTGTTGAAGGCATCGGCTATTGGTATAAATATACACCAATGACGCAGCCTTTTCCGGCGCTAATCAATTTTGGTTCTTGTTGTGGACAAAAGAATAGATACTCCAGTTTCATTCGCAAGAGCTAGCTGAACACGTAGGGGCTAGAATACAAACAACTATTTTAGACAATGCCTTGTCTGCGATCCTGGCCCACCATTAGTGGAGTTAAAGCTTTGTCTGGCAGATGTTAGATGCCTCGGTAGGGCCATATGGTCGTGTGCCTTCCTCGTACTGTGTTAACTCATATTGGACGTCGTCATAAGAGATGTCCAATACCGCCATCATTTTGCAAACAACCCGATTCAATGCTCTTTGTGCGATTCCGTCAGCCCTAAGCGCCACATTATCCTTGAGGTACAGATTCAAAAGAGCCGCAGCGTAGTGATTATTGCTAAAAACCATTTGCCACAGGGCATCAAAAGATTGCTCAAGAGTGGATGCTATGTCAGCTCGTAGAGTAAAGGGTGACTCTCTCAAAGAGTACACGTGTTCTCGCAAATTATGCATTACAAGCCACGCACGATCCATGGCTAGTTTGCGGCCATCAAACACACGCAATGCCTTCAAAACATCTCCAATCATGTGCACGTAATTCTGACATCGTTGCCAAAAGGCAACATCTTCGATGGTGTGCACCACATTACGCGAAGCGGTTGCTGCTTGCTCTCCATTCTGTTTATTCCGTAGGATTGCAAAGTAGTTTACAACATGGGGGTGGTCTTTCAACTGCTCCAACACTCCTTTGAGTCTCACCAATTGATCCAACATAAGGAAATTACAAGCAAAGCGGGTTTCAGTGGGCACTACAATATGTAGGTTTGGACTCAACTCACGAAGTGTACCCATTATTGCATGATGGTTTCTAATATATTGGCACAATTTCTTTGCCCTCTCTATTAAATCTTTAAATTCTTGGACCTTCGTCCAATCTTCCAACATGAGATCCAATGCATGTGCCATGCACCCCTGCTTGTGAATGTGCGGGTATGTGAGAATAATATCATCCATCGCTCCAAGCATGTTGGCAGCATTGTTTGTACAAATCTGTGTCACATTCTTGGAACCCACCTTCTCAATGTAAACTTTCACTTGATCCGCTATGTACCGCATGGACTTCTTTTGACCATTGGTGTCTATGCTCCCCAAGAATACGTCACCAGTGGGGCACAACATCATTAAATTCATGAAGGGCCTCTAGTTGACATCAACCCAACCATCCGTGCATATCGACACCCCATAATTCTTGATTCCAACACCAACTTTGGCTTCAATCTCTTTCTCAATTTGCAACATCTTAGGTTCAATCAATCTAGTCCTCAACTAGTGATATGAAGGAGGAGTGTACTCAAACTTTGCCACAGATGTTGCCCTCACCGCATCGATGAACTTTTGATTTCGCGCCACATTAAAAGGCACATTCGCGTGATAGAAAAAGGTCGCCCACTTCTCATCAAGTTCCTTCCTCTTTGCAATGTAAAAAGCATCAAGCATCCGTTGTTGATGTAGTTGCCTAGATCTAGTGGAATTTGAGGCGGTAAGACCACCCGACACATGTGAAGGGTCGTTTCCTTCAGAGAAATTAGGCACTCCTTTCCGAGGCCCACCTATTATTCCACCCCCCACATTATTTTGAGCGTCGGATTGGCTTGAAGTGTCAATAGTTGGTGCCCTCGATCGACCACTCAAGCCTGAATCTCCGCCATACATGTCCCCGCCCGTCATTCGTTGCGGAACAATGTTTTCACAGTTGGCAAATCGATGTCGCTCATGGGGAGGTAGGCTACGACAAATCGACCTCTCTGACTTGGCGCCATATCCAAAGTGAGCGAACGCACGCTCGCGTTTGTAGCTAAAAGTAAAGTTGCAAAAAACACAGCTCACTTTGCCCTTGTTGTCACCAAAATTGTACCGAGGTTCCCATTCTTTTGTTTGCTTCCTTTGACTTCCCATTGCATTCACGTTTATGCCAAATATCCCCTATTTCTCCCGTCTAAGCCAAAATAAGGGGCTAGTTATAGTATAGAATTGGGTGAAAATATGAGTTTTGATAGCGTTGGTGCACTGCTTGAACCAATTTTTACATCACCTCAGCCGCACACCAGTGCCACCTGCCACCCAAGTAGATTCGCAAGGAGCTCAAACAGAATTGAGATCCAAGATATAGAGGCCAAGGTGATGAGCGTGAGGACAAACGGCCCTCCCCGATCCTTTTATACACAAGCCAAGAACGGATGGGACCAGAGGCGCCACGGGCAGGGACGTCCCCACCCTTGCCCGGGTAGAGGCAGGGACGTCTCCGCCCCACCAGGGCAGGGCGGGGACGTCTCCCCAATCTAGGAGAAGGAGGCCTTTGGGGCATTTTGGGTGCTTAGACACTCCTCTCCTCCATGAAGAGGGTGGAGGTTTTAATAAAAAATGTCTTATTTTTGGTTCCAACAAAATTGCGACGCACATCAAATAACAAGCAGATTTTGTCTAGGAAGAAAGGCTAAATGGAAAGTACGACTTTTGTCTTTCGACGGGATGCTCTCCAATAATGAACACCTTTATTAGCTCCCTATTAGTTTTGGGGCGGACATAAGAGACTAGAAATGAATGCACCACTTGACATAGGAAATTGGAAAAATATTGAAAGATTATGCAAGTCCCCATCCATAAGGGGTAGTATAAGCTTCTAGTAGAATCTGATGTGCAAATTTTCTAAATAAAATCTTTAAACACAAGTGCCCCACATAAGATTAGGAATGTACCACATACCATTAAAGAAAAAAAATAAACCAAGTAGTGAATAGCATGGGAGCTATGCAAGTCCCCATCCATAACGGGTAGTATAAGCCTCTAGTAGAATGTAATGTGCAAGTTCTCTAAAGAAAAACTTTAAACACAATTGCCCCACAAAAGATTAGGAACATACCACATACCATTAAAGAAAAAAATAAAACAAGTAATGAATAGCATGGTAGCTATGCAAGTCCCCATCTATAAGGAGTAGTATAAGCTTCTAGTAGAATGTAATGTGCAAGTTCTCTAAATAAATCGTACCATTACAAACAAAAAGGATATTTAAAATCATATAATGTTTAGAGAAAACGTATTGTTCGCATAAATTTTTTGCTACGTCCTAAACCTTTAAATACTCCTAGTCAGTAGTAACGTTGGTGAAGGGCTCGTTCGGTCTTCTTCAGCCTACCACGTGCTTGTGCCTTTTCGCTCGCGGCTTGGACGTGGGTTTTGTCGGAGTCTGCATCTGAACTCGACGTGTCAATATTGTAGCTGGGTGTGTTGTCCATCACAATCATGAATTTGCCCAATCCACCTATCGGATACTTGCGCCATGCCATTAAAATTATTCCATATTCTGGGCGAGGAATTTTTATCTTCCCCGGCATCGACTTCAAAGTGGACCAATCCACACTCTTTTCCAACTTCACCTCCGCATGAACACCCCGCGCAATGAAGAGATTTACTTCGTTTCGTTTGACGAATGGGACGTCATACAACACTTGGTAAACTTCGATGCATCAATTTTTAAACGCCTCGTCGACGCAATGTTTCAAGTTTGCCTTGTGGAAGTGCCAGTGATAGTTGTGTCGCTCCTCTGGGAAAGCCTTGTCGATGTGGCACCACTTGATGAAGTTTGCGCAATCATCAAAACTCCATGGCTCCACTACGTCCTCCCAACCTCGAAAAGCCAACTTCGCGGGATTACAAAGAACGTGCAACCGCTTCCGATGGGCGTTCCCCGCTCGTGCCCGGGTCTTGTCTCGTTTCTCCTTGGCCAATTGTCCGGGTGAAGACATGGTTTGCACGTGCTCTCGCAAAAATTTGGTGTGGGATGGATGAATGAAGACCCCGCACGACACCAACATCCAGCTCAATGAAGAGATGGATGGATAGGAGTATGCGAGGCGGGGAAAAATGAAGAGTTTATGCATTAAAATAGTAATCCGGTAGGGGCGGAGACGTCTCTGCCCCTACCCGGGCAGGGGCGTGGACGTCTCCGCCCTCTATCGAGGCTATCAATAGGGGAGGAGACGTCTGCGCCCCACCAAGGCATGGGCGGGGACATTTGCTTCCAAAAATTTGGGGGGGACGTCCCGACCTAACTCTTGAAGGAGGCGTTTGAGGCCATTGTTGTTTGGCTGAGGCACTCCTCATCTCCATGAGGCAGGTGCACAATTAAATATGGGGTGTATTATTTTTGGTTCCGACAAGATCCTAATGCACTTAAAATAACATGCAGATTATGTCTTTCCCTAGTTCTAGGGAGGAAGGCGAAATGGAAAGTACAACTTCTGTCCTTTGACGGCATGTTTTCCAATAAGGAACACCTTTATCAGCTCCCTATTAGTTTTGGAGTAGACATAAGGGATTAGAAAATTATTTCCTTTCATATTTTAAAAAATGAATATTTGTCTTTAGTGGAAGATAGCGCTTCAACCCAAGTCAAAGATTTTCACATATTGCCACACATTGTCGGGCAAGGTACCAAAGACAAAAACGTCTTACCACATAAAACTTAGAGATATTAACTTTTTATACTTTTGATTTTTTCTACAACAATATGTGGTGTAGACCTTCATATTGACCGTTTGAATCATCAACCTAAAACATATCTAGTATCTAAAAACTAAAACATTAATCCACCAAACGCAGAGAAGAAAATGAACCATTTGCTTGACTTCAAACACTATAATCTTTCAATCCATACGGTTAAAATTTATGAAATTTTGTGGGGACATTAACAAAGAAGTATTTATTGAGATCCTACGGTTAGATGTCGAAATAAAAAGGTTTTGTCTCCCTTCTTAGGCATTATACTATTGCCGGGCAATTTTGAAGTGTTTTTGGTGCAAAAATGCCTTGGTCCTTTAGGGATTAAAAATGTTTGGAGGTTTAAAAATTGGTCCACACCATTTTTGTTTATACAAATGCACAAATCCTTATGAGGCTTAAGTACATCCATAATCACACCACTATTATCAAGTAGAATATAGACATTACTATTCATATTTTTTTACTATGCATAATGTAGTACAAAAATGGGAAATACATCAAACGCTAAAAGATAGAGCACTATAAGAAAAATGTCTCATGGTACCGCAAAAACAAAAATACACCTAGTCAATATTCATCGGGCTATTAGTAGTGCCACTCGCCCCTGCCTCGTTGTCGTGTGCCCCTACATGCATCGAGAGGTCTTCATCCGAGCCCAATACAAGTCTACGAGACGCCAATCGTGTTCTCCTGGCTCGTCCATCTTCATCCAACACGGCCCTTAGGATTTGGGATTGCATGAGCTGGTCGAGCGCTTGCCGTGTCCCCGGACTGTGCACATCAAACAAGAAGTCGATTCCGTCATTTTGGAAAATTCCTTTCCACTCTGATTCCAATAATTGCCTTCATTCTTGCGGATCAGGTTGGTCAACGTCGTGAGAAATGCGATCCCCGTTGTCGTCTATGATGCGAACTCCGGCAACGACCCACAACCATTGCCGTGGATGAGGTCCAAATCGAAATTGCTCCCCGTTCTCGTCCCAATGGCCATTAAAGCATTGATAGAAGAAATTCATTTTCCTTGACCGTATTTGTCCTTTAACGGGATCAAATTCTTGCACACCCAGACAATTTGCTCTAGGTCCCTTTCCCAACCCTACTCGTTTGAGATGTGCATCTTATCCAACGAGTGCATCTTCAGTTTCCAGCTCCACACCAAATCTTTTCCCCACACTTGTGATTGACCAGGGGCGTTCGTCACATTCAACTCCCAATGCGAGGGCATGTATGGAACTAATCCAAAAAGCTCGTACAATCGCTCATGAAAAGGGGCCTTGCACAATGAGCACCGCCGGCATACAATCATCAAGCTAATCAAGCAAAACGGATGGTACAAGTACTCACAAGTGCCTAGATGCATCCCACCTTCTGGACCAAATGGGTTTAGACAAATCGAGCAAGTTGTACCGTCAGATACAAAGCTCGAAGGTTGTGGCCACAATAACATGGGGTTACCCCAATGGTCAAGGGTGGATGACACCTCTTTTTTGAAATCCCAATTGTAATGGGACCAATCGATGGTTGTTTGCCCACCGGCGGTTTTCACCATTGCCATTTCATCCATCTTAAAAAGAGCATCTACGAAGGCCCACGACGTCAAACCAAACACCCTCTCTTGGTTGTTTTCGGTATAGTTGTTGTCGATTTTCTGGAATTCCGCCACCAATTGTCGGGACCAATCGATCGTGAAGACGCATGCCAACTTCCATTGATAGTAATGTTCTACCAACACATCCAAGCGACTTTGTAGTCTTGAATTCTCTTCATGCACTTTAGCGAGCTCTTTGCCGCCGTCACCCGCCGCACCCTCTTCTTTGTTGACCATAGCTTTGTCTACGTTGGTAGGGGCCTCGTCAAACGACAATGAATCGTCTTGGGTTGACACGTGTACAAGCCCTTTCTCCTCCCCTTGTGGATTCCGATCTTCTATGGTCATTGTACTAGCTTGTAGGGCAAGTCGGAGCTCCTCCATATCACGTCATTGCTGGTCAATAACAATGTTTTTATCATTGAGTTCAACTCTCAACTTACGAACCTCATCGTGCAATGACAATAGTTCTGTCGTCTTTCCTTCCGATTGGTTCAGCAAGGTTTGGATAGTGTTGGCAAAAATAGCACCAGTAGGTGCTTTGAACGTTTGATCAACAACCGCGGGGGATTGCACCTGAGCTACAACTTCATTGATGGTATCGTTAACAACTATATTAACCGACCTATTCCGCCCTCCTCCATTTGGTGCGCGCTTGTGTCCATCGGCTCTTTGTGATTGGAACGTGAGATCCGTCAGAGTCTGTATCCGTGTTTGAAAGATCGATCTCGTACGTGTCGACCGGTTCAGTCTTCGCCATCAATTTGCCCAATCCACCTTCTGGATACCTCCGTGTCCCCATTGGAATCAATCCATTCGCCGGAGAAGGAACTTTTATGCTATCTTCCATGGCTTTCAAGGTGGACCAATCCACCCTCTTGCCCAACTCTACCTCCGCGTGGACACCTCGCGCAAGGAAGAGATTTACTTCATTGCGTTTGATATAAAGGATGTCGTGCAACACCTAGTATACTTCAATGCACCGATTTTTAAACGCCTCATCGGTGCACTTCCATAAATTTGCCTTGTGAACGCGTTAGTGATAATTGTGTCGATCCTCCGGGAAAGCCTTGTCGATATGGCACCACTCGATGAAGTTTGCGCAATCCTCAAAACTCCATGGCTCCGAAACTTCTTCCCAACCTTTAAAAGCCAGTTTAACAGGATTTTGAGGCACATACAACCTCTTCCGCTGTTTGTTTCCCGATCGTAGCCGACTCTTGTCTAGTTTCTCTTTACTCATTTTTACCGGCGAGGCCATGGGTGGGGTGAATCTAAATAACGTATGTGATGCGAATGGATGAAGTCCTCACATGACACCCACAACCAACTCAATTTAGAGGTGGATGAAGAGGGAGTATGTGAGGCGGGGACAATTAGGGGCGTGCACGATATTATATAGTTGATAGACGAAGCACTAGTCAAGAGTCTCCGGGCTGGGACGGGGACGTCTCCGCCCCACCAGGGCAGAGGCGGAGACGTCCCCGCCCCTGCCCTGGAAGGGGCGGAGACGTCCCTACAAATAGATTAGGAAACCACATAAATAGGGGACTTTAGTCCTTATTCTCTGCCAAATCCACTCCGGGGTTGTCATAACGGACGGGTTGAAGTGATCGGATAGAACAACCGGACGGACGGTTCGGACATATTGCCTAAAGTGCTCCCAATAATTTTTTCTACGTAATATATTTTTACTATGATGGCCACGTCACATTCAGATGTGTCACGCCACCATGGCACTAGGGCGGAGAAGTCCTCGCCTCTCCCCGCCCAATTTTGGAATCAAGATTTTGAACGGCCATATCTCACTCAAAAATAGTCCAAATAAAGCATATGATATGTTTTTTGGTATTTTCAAACAATTTAGATGTCCAAACACACCTCAAACGCTTAATTCGGGCTATTTTTGATTGAGTTATGCCCATTCAAACTTTTGACTCCAAAATTAGGCGGGGAAGGGGCGGGGACGTTATGGGCGGGGACGTCTCCGCCCATAAGTGGTAGGGGCGGAGACGTCCCCGCCCCTAAATGGCAGGGGCGGAGACGTCCTCACCCCTCCCTGCCCAATTTTGTAATCAAGAACTTTGAATGGTTATATCTCACTCAAAAATAGTCTAAATTAGTCAATGAGATGTTTTTTGGCATCTACAAAAAATTTAGATGTCAAAACACACCTCAAACGCTTGATTTGGGCTATTTTTGAGTGAGTTATGCCCATCCAAACTTTCTAACTCCAAAATTAGGCGGGGAAGGGGCGGGGACGTTAGGGGCGGAGACGTGAGGGCGAGGACTCAACCCTTTGAAGGTTGTAGAGGAACAAAGTTGGGCAAACTCCATTCTCGCCTTGGCAAAGGCCTTCCTCCTTCCCATGCGTTGGAGAACTATGTTTATATTATGAATTTAGTTTTCCTTCCAACTTCTAGGAAAGGATATAGTTGCTGCGATGATTGAGGAATGCCTAGATCTTGTCGGAACCAAATGTAGCGGCTATTTGCTTTAAATGGTGCCATTGGACTTGCGAAAATGAAGAAGAAGAAGAAGAACTACAGTCTTCCAATGGGACCGGTGTGATTGTAGTGTTTGTTCATTCTCTTCACTAAGCATATGGCCTCGGGACATAGGCTAGTGTGTATAGAACTACTTCCCCTTCTCGAGGATAAACACTTTTCTACTCTAAGTGCTTCCCTACACTAATTGCATTAGAGACAACCCACATTTGATCTCCCCCAAGGACTTTGTGGATTCCCATACAACGGAGCTGTGGGACCCTCTACCATAATTGGGTGGACTATGGTGGTACTTGAATTAAAATGTTGTATTATGCTATAAACAACAAAGTATTTTTGACATTTTCAAAGAAGGTAATATTCTTTGCACAAGTGAAACCTCCTTTATTATCGGCGGACAAATACCATTGAGCAATGTAGTTTAGAGGTAAAGATGTGTTTTTAAATGACTTATCTTAAAGTCATTTTCCTATATATGAAGCGTAATGTCGAATCATCCAATGTCTATCTTATCATGTCGAATCATCCAATGTCTATCTTATCATGTCGAATCATCCAATGTCTATCTTAATGAGAGGGAAATATATAAATCCCCAAACATAAGGGGTAGTGTAAACTTCTAACCACGGAGGAAATGTACAAGTTACTTAACAATAAAATGTTGCATGAGTGCCCTACAATAAATACCCCCTTTTCATCTATTGAGAAATAATGAGAACCTAAATTAGTAGAATTTACCATTCAAATTTTGTACCTATTTTTCATGATATTTTGTATGTACCAATTACATATTTCTTTGACATTATATCTAATTATATATTACTTGTAAGTATATTTCACACTTTAAAAGCAATGTAAGTTACATATACTTTCTTTATAAAATCTATCCTAAATGAATATATGTGCCTCTAATTCTTTATCATACGTAGTTTCTACAATTTTTGCGAGTCGTCCCTTCGAGATTACTCTTTTTTTCCCAACTTCCCCAAAAAGTGTAAACGTACTTTATTTGGGTTAAAATGTATTTTTACAATAAAGAAAATACTTTGTTGTTTATAGCGTAATACAACATTCTAATTCAAGTACCACCATAGTCCACCCAATTATGGTAGAGGGTCCCACAGCTCCATTGTATGGGAACCCACAAAGTCCTTGGGGGTGATCAAATGTCGGTTGTCTCTAATGCAATTAGTGTAGGGAAGTACTTAGAGTAGAAAAGTGTTTATCCTCGAGAAGGGGAAGTAGTTCTATACACACTAGCCTATGTCCCGTGGCCATATGCTTAGTGAAGAGAATGAACAAACACTACAATCATGCCGGTCCCATTATAAGACCGTAGTTCTTCTTCTTCTTCTTCATCTTTGCAAGTCCAATGGCACCATTTAAAGCAAATAGCCACTATATTAGGTTCCGACAAGATCTAGGCATTCCTCAATCATCGCGGCAACTATATCCTTCCCTAGAAGTTGGAAGGAAAACTAAATTTACATTATAAATATAGTTCTCCAACGCATGGAAAGAAGGAAGGCCTTTGCCAAGGCGAGAATGGAGTTTGCCCAACTTTGTTCCTCTACAACCTTCAAAGAGTTGAGTCATCGCCCTCACGTCCCCGCCCCTAACATCCCCGCCCCTTCTCCACCTAATTTTGGAGTTAGAAAATTTGGATGGGCATAACTCACTCAAAAATAGCCCAAATCAAGCGTTTGAGGTGTGTTTTGACATAGAAAATTTTTGTAGGTGCCAAAAAACATCTCATACGCTTAATTTGGACTATTTTGGAGTGAGATATGGCCATTCAAAGTTCTTGATTACAAAATTGGGCAGGGAGGGGCGAGGATGTCTCCGCCCCTACCATTTAGGGGCGGAGACGTCCCTGCGCCTAATTTACCATCTTATATAGTCAACTACCCATTTTTTAAATCTAAATCCTACATGGCAGCACTTTAATTCATACGTGGGTGCCACATCGCTTGTTTTTTACCTTGCGGGTAAGTCAACCCTATGTCGACTGTATCGGATGGGCGAGAGCTCTACCGGACAAGCGAATTGGACGGAGGGGCGATCCGGACGTCCGTCCAGTATGACAACTCTAGTCCACTCCCTAGGCCTCACGTGTCTATTCGCTTTACGGCCTGAAAGTGAGTTCGGTGGGTGGTCGGGCTTGGCCCATTTATTGCACTCAGGCTCTTTGCGGTTTTTTTAAAAACCATCATTTTGGAATTTCGACCATGGTAGGGAGTTGACTATCACGTATGGCGGGAGAAGGAAGTAGGTCGATGGAGAAGCGCCTCCAAGTGGCTTGAAAGTTGCGCTAAGGTGATTCCAATGCTAGGGTGGAAAGCAGTGGGTGGCTATGGGGTTGTACGGAAGGTGATGATAACCAAATTGGAAAACATTCCAAGCTGGATTTACTTTGCCGGAAAGACTCTGACCAACACCAACGAGAGGAAGAAGCGCCGAGACATCATCAACGAGGTTGGAAGGTGTCCGAGACATCATCAACAAGGGGAGAGGGGCTCCACCAACTTGCTTGAAGTCATGCAACGGTCACACCTCTACTCCAAGGCAGCAGATGCATTTGCGGTAAGTTGGATTTGTTCTCGCATTTGGAAAGAAGAATGGGACACTTTGTATTTCAGCGCCAAAAACATGGAGCAATATGTACACCTGAAGCTACAATTTGCAACGATGTAAAAAGATGTGGGTGAACGATCTTCTGTGCCAGATGTTATAGACACATTAACGAAACCCCCCCTCGACTGGACTATGTCTCTATGTTGTTACCGCCAATAGTTTTTTGTTAATTAGTTGCATTAGTTTCGCATATGGTGGTTAAGTAGGCAGTACGGCATCTTTGTAGAAGAGTATGTGTACTTGGCAATTGCCATACGTCTCATTTAATCAACTTTGTATACGTCCAAATCTTAAATTTTCAGTCTCAGATTTGCATTTCTTCAAGCACAAATAATTGGGTATAAATATTTTCTTCACATATAATATGTCAATGTGAAGCTACCAACATAGTGCACATGTGAACCGATCTAATTCAAAGTAAAAAAATTCTTGCAAGACTCTATTGATAGTTAAAGTAGTACACCCTCCAAATTCCACAGTTTTCACTACCAATATACTGTAACTTTAAACACTATAATCTAACCAATGAAGGGGCGGGGACGTCCCCGCCTCTGTTCTAATAGAGGCGGAGACGTCCCCGCCCCTTCATGGGCAGGGGCGGAGCCGTCCCCGCCTCTTCATGGGCAGGGGCAGAGCCGTCCCCGCCTCTACGCTGGACAGGCCGAGGACGTCTCCGCCCTTGCCCGGGTAGGGCGGGGACGTCTCCGCCCTACCTCCCTCTTGGCATTAGTCCTCGCCCCTACTCAAACATGTCTCTGTCTTGCGTGGCAGTGATGTAGTGCCAACATGGCTGCCACGTCGCCTATTTTTTACCTTGCGGGTAAGTCAATCCTCTGTTGACTGTATTGGACGGGCGAGAGCTCTATCACACGGGCGAACCAAACGTCTGTCCAATATGACAACCCTGGGCACGATGTACGGATGTTCGTTGGGGTCATGATGCCGTTTCCAGATCCGGATGTCATCTAGACTGATCCGACTGGTTCCAGATTCCACCAAACTCCACCTTCCGGGTTTCCGAAAAAGTATAGGAATTGTCATGTTTAAGGATGACGGCTCAGTAGTAAGATCTTATTTCTACCCAGGAACTATTTATGCTACTAAAACCAAGCTTTCTGCCTAATTCTTTTATTTTCTTCATTTTCTTTCCAAATTTAGTGCTAGTGTCCGGAACCAAGTGGAAACGCCTTCCCACACCTCCGATGTTGCAATGTTAGGCTGGCCGTTGATGATATAGAAGTCACAATCACCAATGTCACCAATCTTTGATGGCATCTCATCAACCTTTGGCATGACGTAGTGAGTCTATTTCTACGACTTATGGGGCATTCTGATGTAATAATGCATCAACTCCTCCATACCCCTAGGTTTGAATGCACGGATTTCCCACTCCAGGGTGCATTAAAGAGCCTCATGACGTCGAGCTTGACCTTCTTCTCTGTTATTGAAGACGAAGCAGCCTTGACACTACGTCTAGAATTTTTGGTATATTTCTTGGACGTTGTTGTAGTTGATTGTTTCTCCATACCCGAGCGCATGAGCAAGCTCCAAGAGTACGAAGGCCATGCTATTGGCCAACTTCTCCTCTCAGTTGAGCTTTGTCTTCTTTCGTGATGAGGTCTCCGGCTTCTTGGCAACACAACGTTTCTTGACGGCGGAAGCGGACTGCGTGTTGCGCAGGTTGCTTCTGTTTATTCATGCGCCTAGTGTTCGAACCGGTATAGAAGCTTGACACAACTTCTGACTACCGGTCCCAACCCTTGAAACTATAGGAATCAATAAAGGGCGCCTATCAACAATTGTCTTTGCCTTCTCTAGAGCTGCAAAGGTATTCATTTGGGTTAGGATAACCCCTAGTTTTTTATGCTACATCCTTTGCCATAGCGGTTGATCAATACTAGTCTCCCATTTCTTTAGTCAGATTTAGTGGTCGATGTGAGCCACTACTTCATCGAATATAGACCTTCTCAATGTATCCACACAATCTTGGATAGAGAATGGAGATACAACATTGTTCACCACAAAAGTAAACATATATGGCTCTACGGACTCAGTGGTTGTCATATAGGACAACTTAACGTTCTCGTTATCTTCGTGAACTACATCAGTAATTTTGGTATTGTAGTCTATGTGATGCGGGTCTATGACATCACCAGTGAAGGTCTGACCAAACACTAGATTAATCGTGGAGGGAGCCCAGTGAAGCGTCCATTTCGACGTCTTCATTGGATCTTTGAGCTCCCAGCAATCCAAGTGGTTGTTGTCGTCTTCATTGCCATCAGCTAGATTGACTAGCTTTTGCTGGAAGAAGTGTTGCAGCTAAGGTACAATCATGTCCCTCTCATTTCTGCATCCATACAAAACTGAGCACAAGCATAAGATATCTGAATTGATAATCCAAATAAGCTTGAGAGTTTACCCTTTAGCTCGAGTCAAGCTAAAGTGTATCAACTGAATCAGTATTTTCAATTTTATTATAGAACTACTTGAAGCGTGCGCGGAGCGGCTTCTGAAAGATAGAGCATGGGATTAGCAAATTGTGCCCACATTTGGAAAGGATCTTACCTGGAGTCCAAATGAGGACCTTTGCAAAACTAAGCACATCTAACTTATCAAGTGCT
Organism: Bryoerythrophyllum caledonicum; assembly: GCA_963971425.1. NCBI lineage: Eukaryota > Viridiplantae > Streptophyta > Bryopsida > Pottiales > Pottiaceae > Bryoerythrophyllum > Bryoerythrophyllum caledonicum. Next base: position 39,328,947 of record OZ020514.1, read on the forward strand.
CTTCAGCTCGACTCAAGCTAAAGTACATCATATAAAATTGTTTATTTATTATTTTCAAAAATTCAATTTGAAACAAAAGAGCTACCTTCAAGCAAAAAAGCACCAGATGAGATGACGTTGCGTAGTTTTGGAAAGGACCTCATGTGCAATGCACGTGAGGACCTCTGCAAAAATGCTCAGCATGATCTAATTGTGTAAACTTTAGCCCGAGTCAAGGTAATTTAAGCATTGTAGATTGGTGAACGTTTGATGCCTTTAAAATAATTTTTTGACCTAATTCATTTACGTGTCGAGAGGGGTGTCAGTTTTTGTTTAGGGAGTGGTACCCACACTTTAGCTCAAGTCAAGCTGAAGTGTGCTAGTTGTAGGAGCTTTGCCTACCTTTTACCTCGTATTGAGCTAAAGTGTAGCCAATAAAATTTTGTGTCAATTTGTTATTTGTTGAAATTGGGTTCGAAGTGAAAGTTTTGGGGTTTTGATTTTAGGTATTGGGTTTGGAGTTTTATCGTTCAGCCATTTCTGAACACTATTCAGCATCGTGATTCCAAATAATAACTAGCGTCCCGCAACAATAATCACATTTCAAATTATTAGCAACAAAAATAAGTCATAAACCATGATACAAACTCAATCATCTAATCACCAAAATAAACAAACACACTAACATACAACACAGAGAAAACAAATCAAACAGAAAATGGAAGAGAACAAACGACTTTAAAAAGTGCAATCAAAGAAATGCTCACATGAAAAGAAGTGATTCAATATAAAAGCTTAAACTAAAAAACATGCATAGTAACCCAGACAATAAGTTTACAGATTGTAATGTAGACTCTAATGGGAATAAATGAAGAATCACAGACTAGGCACACAAACGTGTGTGCTCACACACACTTGTGCTCTCACACACACACACCTCTGCACACACTTAGCCTTGTGCACACACTGCTGCACATACACACATGTGCGTACAAATAGAAATGAACACACAAACACATAAAAAAACACAAAAATACATGCCAATATAGACAGGACTCTGTACACAAGAAAGCACACACAAATTCTAAAAAATTAAAACACACAAGATGGAAACAACAGCATACATATAAGCATTAATACAAACACACATAAAACTTTCACAACTAAACCAGTAGTTATGATTGCAAGAGTTTACCTTTAAATACCGATGTGTAGCAACCAAAATTTTCTATTGTCCTAGTAAAAACCCACACTTCCTCCTCTTCAACTCCTAATCTTTGTTCCTTGCAACTACATCAATCTCGTCACAGTTCAACACCCAACTCCGATTCAAGTAGAGAACAAACCGCGCACATAACAATCGGTTTTCATCCTTGTGAAGTTTTGAATCTTTGGCGTAATAGTTAATAATAGTTAATAATAGTCAATAATAGTCACCAAATTCATAATATTATAAGTCTTACATTGATTGTAACCAGAGTCATTGTTATGATAATGCTATAATTTAGTTTCTTAAAATATTTTTTAAAGAATAAATACATGTATCTTAACTACTTTAGAATCGAGATCATTGCGTTCATAGTTCATAAAATATATCTTAACGAGGAGAAACTTATTTTAGCAAAACTTGTAAAGAAGTAAGTGTGGATAACACTATATACCATTTTTAGTTTAATTTATAATGAAAATTTGTAAAATATTTCAATTATGAATAATTGGTAACTAGTTGCAACACAAAGAATGATTAATAGTAAACAAATATCAAACCAATTTAAAAACTAATCGTGTTATTTTAAGTTTTATGAAAGAGAATGCTAAAGGTATTATATGAATCCACGCTTCGTTAAATAATGCAATTGATTTGGAGTGATTGTATTAATTTACACTTTCCTTTTTTGCTTTAAGTACATTTCCATAGATCACATAGATATGTATTAGTTTACCATTTCTCCATTTTGTTTCCAATACAGGTGTAGCCCATTTAATCTCTGACCAATTTTGGGGTTTTTCATGTAAATAAGTTTTATCATTACGGTTTATTGATAAATATTGACTGAAACAATTATTACACCTCGCACCTCATATACACATATAACTGATTTATGGCTCTTATGTACAGTACTATAGTAGAATATATTTTTGATCCACCATGCTTATCACTTTGTACCTATGTCCATAAATCGTTTTATTGTCATCTCATTTAAACATAATTAGAATTATTATGCACATAAAACAAATGCTATACTATTGTTGAGTCTTGTAAGGTTGTTATTGTGTTTTGCTAATAGAAGCTAAAATCTCATACAGCTCATTCAAAACAATAAATGGATAAAATACTCAATGATTGTAAATAGACCTTTAGTTTTGGGATTTTATTACTATAACTAGCAGCTAGCGCTTGCTTTGCAACGCATTAGTTCAATTATTTTGATGTGGTTTTAAATTCAAAATTTTATTTTTATTAAAAAGGTAACAAGCATCCACATAAGATATAAATATGTCTTTCAATCATATGCTTGAATTTTGGTAATGTAACAGACTAAAATAGAAAAAAAAAGATTTTAGATTTTTTGCATTTAAACATGGAGTTTCAAAATGTTTTAAACGTCAAATGTGTAATCAAGAGTTTTAAATTTGTCTTTGATAAGCACAAATTGCAATACACAAATGCAAATTTGACACACCTACAAACTCAAGACCCTAAATTTCAAAATCGCGCAATACACAACACAACAATCACTTGCACACCCAACCATGCAGTCAACCGCTCAAGAACTCCAAAGATTATGATTTTAGTAGTATGATATAGTATTTAATGATATTGGTCTTTAAATTATTGCACGATTGCTATTTTGAAAATATGTATTGTATGAATTAAAGAAAGATAAATTATTATGTTGTATCATTGTATATTCAAGCATAAAAGTATTCACTCCAACTACCATTTAATTTCATATATGTTAGATACTAGATTACTTCTGCTATATAAATAATCCAAAATGTTTAAAATGTGGCATTGTAAAATAAATACTATGAATAAAAGCGCTGACAGATGTAATAATATACATTGTAAAATGTTGAATATATATGATAATTATAAACTTATGATAAACCACAATCAATGATGCTACATAATATACTTAAATTCATAAAATCAAGATTGATTACCAATTAGTAAATACGCTATATAGTTGCAAAGTAAAACAACATATTTCATTGCAATTGGTCATTCAACTTTACAAATATGAACCCTATTCATATTGTAATACAAAAAATGTGCATAATGTCTCAATATTTTAATTTTCACATTTAAACAAGTCCTCTATTGTATTGTCCTGATCATGTTTACACCTTGTGAAAAAAAACATCAAAAGGGTCAACACATACACTTGGACACAAAATCCATTTTTTAGCTAGAAGCCACAAACCGTAAACCGTAAAACTCAAACCCTAAACCCTAAACCCTAAACCTAAACCTAGCACTTACCATGAGTAGAACGGCCTTCTCTTGTAGAATCATAGATTCAAACTGAACGGACACAAAGATTTAGAATGACAGCATAGATTGAATTGAGCTAAACTGTCAGACTTGAGCTAAATTGTCACACCGTTGAGAATGATAGTTTAGCTTGACTTGAGCTAATCTGTCATAAATTTTTAGTAAGTCAGGTCAGCTCAAATAAAGTTAAACTCTCACACCTTTGAAAAAAACAATATAGCTCAACTAGAGCTAACCTGTCATACCTTTATAGTGCAAAAGTTTAGCTAGAGTCAAGCTAAAGTGCCAAACCAAAATCGGTGTTATAGTTTAGCTCGAGTTAAGCTTATCTTTTGTTCCAGAATTATCGCTGTCAATTTTGAGCTTGATATAGCTCAACCCTTTAGCGTTTGAATGTACACTTTAGTATACTAGAACCCTTATCCTTGCAAAAGTAAATCGGACTGAAAACTGGAACTAGAGCCATAAGCATCACAATCAAATTCTAAACGCTAGACTACACGGAGAATGCAAGAAGTATACTTTGATACCTTATAAAGTAGACAACTGATGCGTTGTGGCTTCGTGCAAGCGCCCTGCTCACCCTTTCTCAATCTAAACCTTGTCCTCAACAACCTCCAGCAGTTGTGCCTCTTGCGAGCTTCTTACCCACCACACTTGTACACAATCCGAATTGCGGAGGAAAGAAAAGAAGAAACAGGGCGAGGTTTGCCGAGGATAGTCACGCACACACGACCGTTTCAATTGGAGAGGAGGATTTCAGAAATGGCCTTTAAATAGTACGAATTTGAAATCTAGTTGATAATACAACTAAGGACCATGAAAATGTAAAGAAGATATTGAGATAATTAGCATGAATTTGTATTACAATCCAAATAGGACTCATTAATAAAGTTGAAAGCAAAGTTCTTGTCAAATGAGTTGCATTTAAATACCATTTTATTTAATTTGCACACGTCTATTTGTTTTATAATATTTGAATTCAAACATGCTATTTGACACCTATTTTGAGTTTAAAAAAGAAGTGGATAATGTTATTGTTTTATGAGCAGTTAGAATGTTTATTATTTGGAAAATTTCTCAGTGTCTCCATGTACAGGATTTGGAATAATTTGGTTACTATCCTCTCGGTATTCAAAGATTGTATTTTTTAGATAATAACTAATTGTTGGATTGAAATATTTTATTCTTGATTTTACATTGTCTTATCATGAGTTTACCCTATAATAATCTAAGCAATATTTTGTTTTAAATATCTTCTGTGCATTTTTTTAATGACCAATCCAGTTTCATACAAAAATAAAATGACACATATGAAATGATATTTAATCCATTCAATTACAAGAAGCCTACGTTTTGTTAACAATAAATGAATTTTGAAATAAAAAATCAACATTAGTAAATTAACAAAGGCTTACAAGTAGGACAATATAATTATATCTTAAAGTATGTTGCAAACAATCATATTTTGTTTGAATAAAGAAGCTAAGGTGAGGATGTAGGGATATAGTTATAGAGTCATCTGCTTGAAGACTTTGTATTGTATTAATAAATATGATATATAAGAGAAATACCCGAAAATGTCACAGACACAAAAGATATAAGAATTACAAAACACAAAAGATATAAGAATTATTGACAATACTCAATATTTTTCAATGTTTTTGCGTTAAATTAAAAATTGCGTCATATGTAAGACTTAGAGAGTGGAACAATATTAGAAGACTCAAATAAGAACTGGAAAGACGATGTCCATTAAATAAAAATGGAAATAATAAATTAAAAAATAATAATAAAACATAACTAACATAAAGAAGAATCATACATTTAATGCATCAAGCGTAATTTAACGTTCATAGTGCAAGCACAACAAGCAGCTCAAAAAGCTTTTGCAAGGAGACACTATTGAATTTGAGATTTTCAATACTATGAAGTAATATTATAAATTTTCATATTGTTGTTCGACATTTTCATTCTTTAGTGAAAAACAACATTATATCCTAAGTCACACATTGTTACACATTTTTTATCAGGGTACCTAGAATACCTCTTCATATCCACATAAGACTTAGAGATTGTCATATTTTTACTTTTTAATTTTATTATTGCAGATTTAGCTAAACATATTTTGAAAATCGTATTTAAACTTAAAAGAATTCCAATTCACCTTGTGGAATACATAGCAATAAAGAAAAGTAGCGAGTTTCAAATAATGGTGATGAGAACTGGAAAAACACATTGCACACACATTAACTTGGTTCGAGCTAAAGTGTGCCCATACACTATGTGCAATGAACCAATAAGAGTAATTGCATACCCTTTAGCTCCACTCGAGCAATAGTGTGCACCACCACTAAATGTAGTGAACTAAAAAGAAAATACACACTCTTTAGCTCCTCTAGAGCTAAAGTGTGCACCAATATTTACTTTATAATTTTACTACTGAAAGATGTGGAGTAAACCTATAAATTGACGATTGGATATTCATTCTAAAACATATTAAATTCACATACGAATAAAACTTGAATTCAAAGTTTTAAAACCTTTAATCATTGCACAATTGTTTCAAATATGCTTTATCCCTCTCCAACGCCTAAAATTTGGTGTCCAACGAATTTATAACACATGATGGTAATGAATTTAGACCTTATGTAGTGCAAATAGCCGACTCCAAGTCAAGTCAAAGTAGCGGATCCATTCAATACATGGAAGAAAATTGATCCTTCTTTAAAACAAATCACTATAATCTTTCAATCCGTCCAATCAAAGTTAATGACTTATTGAGAATATGTCGATTAATAAGTCTTAATTGAGATCCTACAGTTGTAATTGGAAATATTATTTTTGTTTCCTTCCTACTCATTGCACCTGAATCAACAGTTTCAAAGTGTTTTTCTTGTAAAATTGTCTACTAAATTTACGAGTAGATAAATACTATACTTGCATGATTTTATGAACTTAAATTGGGGTGATTTCATTCCTTCTTGAAATTGCGGGTATCGATCCGGAATGTCAATGATGCATAGTGCAAATACCACTCATACCCAAGGATATTATCCTTGTATCCCCGACTGCATCTTGAGGATATCACCAAGCACCACACGACTTATGGTGCCCGAGGGGGTTCACCCTTAAATTGGATTGCAAGTCTTTTCTCTCATTCTTCTATGCATTGCTAGGATTTGTTGTTGCTTGTGTTCTATGTGATTGTATTGTCGCTTTTGTGTTTGTGTTGTTTGTTTTAGGGTTTGCTGAGTTTTCTATCTGTTGTAGCTCTTTTGATTAAGATTTCTAGTGCGTACATATCTATAGCCCTTTCGTTTCTAGCGCATAGGTTTTGTAGCGAGTGGGATTTCGGAATGGGTGAGGTTATTAGCACGTAGTGTTACAACTGGCTTCATTCAGGGTTAACACCATATTCATTAAAATGAGACATTTCCGAGTCTCAATTTATCATGGTGTCTAATTTTAGTCAATTTATAATTTCATTAATTTGAGACTATGTACTAAATTGAGACTCAATCTCACTTGAAAATGCTAAATATTCTAGCCGTATCATGGATTGTTGAATTCATTTTGTATGAAATTGAACATCATATTCAATAGTGTGTGTAAAGGTAACAGATTATCAAAAATGTACGAAGATATGGAGCCTATTACCTATGAAAAACTAATACATCCAAAAAAAAAAATCATTGCGAGAATAAAATTACTCCATGAAAATAGAAGTGGCAATAAATTTGATAACCCCTCTAAGTAGGGTTTAAAATTGGCCTAAAATACATATATACACTCATTTAAATTCCACCTAGAATGCATACATTTTCATTTGAAAGAGAAATAATTACCAATTTCAAGAGATTATACTATTTCCAAACAACAAGGTCGTTGAAATACCTAGCATTGAAATGTTAGCATGTATTGTAGCGATCCATTCAATAATTTCTATCAATAGAAAGTATTGATGCATCAAGGATAAATGTACAATTAATGACACTCACAATGTGGACCGCCATTTATACATCAATGATGAAACAAAATTCCTGCCTCTATTGTATAATATTAAAAGCAACACAATACATCACTACATGGAACTACAAACACTAATCTAATTCTATCTACAAATATGCTATGCGCACATTCAAAGTCTACAATTTCATCCTATAGATACAAGTTCACTACATACTTAATAGGATATCCAATACGGAAGAACAAAAAATTAAAAAAAAACATGCATCCCCCCTATTTTATATTGGTAAAATAATTCCAGTCCCTAAAAACCACAAACTTCGTTGAAATCTATAATTCAGTTAAAGATGCCTTGATTATGTCTACTTGTGATTTTGGAATTTTTAATCTAGAGGAGCTTGTGATTCCACGCAACCAAGGCTTCCAAACCGTTAAAGTACAATCTATATACACCCAGATTGGTTTAGATTCAGTTTCTTCAACCCAATTATTCCCATGATTAGAATTCCACCCTAGGTACGTTTCCAAGTCCACATGACGTTGGGATGCAGGTTTGAAGTATTGCACTTTAATCTCATGAGAATGTTCACGATCCGGATGTGGATTAGTCAATGCCAAGGCAATCCAAAATGGGCGCAAATCCCCATCAGCTGAACGCACCGCAAGTACATAGCCCTCGTACACATCTCTATCAACCTGAAACGATGGTGAGGGACAATGATGTCGTTTTCCAATGAATGGAGGGTCCTCTACATACTCCTCCCTCAACGACCCATCAATCTCATATTCATCCACCATGGATGGAGCATATCTAGATAGTGGCCAAAATCCCTCTTGTAGGAGAGGCGATTCTTCCAAAGGCACCTCGAGGGAAGCCTTAACACCTCTCCAATAGTACATGATATGCTCGTTCTTCTTCCTATATTCACCCGAGAGATCCTCGTTAGCCATAGATTCCCAAAGACTTAGAAAACTAGGGATACCCTTCAGAACCTCATCATAATTCTCATGACGTCGTGGAATGAGAGGAAGCGGTTGTCCACGAGGCAAAATTGGCCTACCATCTGTCGTCACTTTCCACAGCTCGATTCCTCCATCCTCCTTAGGCAACCAATCCCTATCTGTACAAAGAATTTTGTACTACATCTTTGGCAATCCATCTGAGCCCTTGTAAAACTTGACTTGTTGGCCCTTTGTGTGACCTGTAAGGGCCTCTTTGCCAATGCACAAATATCCTTATAAAAAGCCCTTGAAATCGGGCACCTCTTCAATGAAGTGTGGAATTAACGGCGTTTTTTCAGCATCCATAAATGATTTCATCAAGAGTGGAATCGTTGGATAGCTATTTGACTTGAGTTTGGAACTCTATCTCCCAAACATTGCGTCAATATCCTCGTGAGTATGACCAACAAGTAAGAAGATGACATACACTTCACGGAAAATACCCATATGAACGAGGAGGGAAAAAAAACAAACACAAATCTATTTTTATTGTCCCTTGTGACATTATCCAACTGCATTTGGAGAATTGGTGGTCACTGTTTCGCAGGAACAGGTTCAACCGGTGGAGCAGCAAGGGATCCAAGACACACGTTAGCATCCGCAAGCACAACCTGAGAGAGAGGAGAAGCTCTTCCTCCCGTACATAATTCACGAGAAGAATACGCCGGTGGACTCTCTAAGTCCCGAAGTAACTTCGCAATGGATCCAACACTGTGGTTAGAGTCGGTGGGGAAGATGTCAAGACTATAATGGGCATAACGAACATCTCCATGTCCATGGACAATCATTTCAGTTAGGGCCACAGGCGATTTCATGAAGGACTCTGTTGCTTTATTGTGAGAAAAATGAGGAGATGAGGTTTTGCTATGATTCATTTTATCATAGATGATGCACACAACCTCGTTAGGTTTTTCTTCCGAGTTCTTCCGGTTCCCATAATATAAAATACGATGAGTCTATTGAGAGGCATGATGTAATTACAATTTGACTGCCCACATTTTGTATGCGGAGGACCCTTGTGTACAAGCTTTGTTAAGTTGCTTCAGTTGGTCCCATCTTCCACAGCGAGCAAAGTTGTCACCATGCATCTTAGTACAGTATTGTTCAAATTCGGAGCTCCAAATTCGACTAAGACCAGACAAAGATCTTCGTTTGAGGCCAAATCTTGAATTCACATCATTCACTTTGGGCAACACTCCACTCCATTGAAAAGAAACAAGAAGGTGTTTAGAGACCACCTTCTCCCGAGTGCTAAGTATAGTAGTCTTATTAGGACTGTGATCAGCAACATCATCAAGTATATCATGCAGAGTAGCAATTGCCTGTAGGATATGAGTTCAAGGCTTCTCTATATCAGTATTGTTGTCTACTCCCGCCCCCATCCTTTCCCTCTCGTTTGTACCGGTAGAATGTGGCTTGGCTAACCTCCATGATAGTACACCATGCATCTCGACATACATCAATTCCATCAAGCGTCACCACATGGTTGCCATTGGAATCCATGTGGATCTGCCTATGTACATCAAGCCAAACATGTTTCTGAAAGAAAACACCTCCAATGTCACGGTAAAATTGGGAGCGAAGTACAAAAATTGAACACCGTGGAAATCATTGAGTACAATTTCTAGGACAACAGACTGTGCTCGCAACAGAGTTGATCGATTGTAAGAAGTATTTCCTACTTTGGTGGGGGAGGACCCTCTATCCTCTGACGAGTGGTTTCGTACTGTTGAACGCCTACTCTAGGTCCGCGACGAAATACTTTAAGAGCTGCATTGTAAATGCTAGTTTGCTCTTGGTCATACAAACTCACATTACAAGGAAAGACTTGTCGAGTTGGCCACGCTCGGAGGGCAAACATCCAATTCAATGGAATTTCATTCTCGTCTAAGCATTCAGCGATTAGAATAGCAACATGATCATCTCCAAATGGCCGACCACCAGTTTCAGGAATAAATCCAGAATCAATTCTATGGCAAAGTCCAATTGCAACATCAGCCCCAGATGTGTTTCGAAGGATAACGCGCTCTAAGAACCACGATGCGCGAGGAATGGCCTCACATGGAGCAACACATTGAGGCAAGGTAGGTGTTACTCGGACTACCTCATCATATGAGCGTTCTTCCATCTTCAAGATATCACAATGAAAAGGACAGAGGGTTAGTTATCCAAAAAAAATCGGCAAATTTGTATGAGACGGCTCCTATGAGAGGAGATAGACACAAATAAGATATGCTTATCCTCTACACGAGGATAATTCCAGATATTGAATATTTCAACACTAAATTAGGAGAACGTACAATGATACCACACTGAGGTATAACAACACATTGTTGATTTAAACCTGGAGTGAACACACAAAATATACAAAACACTTTGAACAAAGATCAGCATTCAAAAAATTATTTATCAAAATCCGGATTTGTTAAATTATCTTCATCAATATGAAATAGCAAGGAACCAATCTCTGTTTATGATAACAAAACAGACAGTACGAAGCCTCCGTGTATTATCCTCAACCCGAGGATAGACTTGCGAATGATATCTGAAACACCTAAGTGCATGTACGACATAGGCATTCACCACCTCACAGTCCACACTATACATGCATCTTAGATGACATTTAACTCGAACTTAGTAATCCTCGACTCAAGAATAACCATCATAAATGATGTGATTCAGTTATTATTATCATACTTTTGATATCCTCGACTCAAGGATAACACACAGGTAGGCTATACCACTCATATTGTGCAAAGTCTGACGTGACATCAAACCCTGAGTCAGCTGATGAATTCATGATTTACTCATTGTAATTTCATCGAATTCCAGCGAATCAACATCCGATATCCTGGAGCCGAGGATAATTATTTTTTTCAATTTCATTCGCCTTTTTCTTACAGTACTTTATACTTTGGAGTTGGTGATTTTGAATGACCCAAGATTCAATAGTTCTATTCTCGAGTCGAGGATAAACCTCATAAGTTATGTCATATAAGTGATGGATTTGATTCGATAATGTGAGTTCAGGTTATCCTCCACTTGAGAATAACAATGCTACTGTGATTCCATAATATGCGGAGTGTCACAGATAGAGATTTAGTTTATAGACGAACAAGAACCGCTGAAATGATCAATAACATTCAATAACGTGCGATGGGGAGACCTGTACTCTTGCACATAAAGCAGAGGAGAAAACATTGAAATGACCTGTGCGACACAGGCAAATAGAAAATGAAAATGATTTCAACCAACGAGCAAGAAATACAACCACATAAGAAATACAACCACACTTACACTTTTGCCCCAAAAAACTATCCAAAACATTTGTGTCCCAATAAAGGACCTGGAACAATAAAAACCGGTTCAATATCTTATTGAGCAGAGGCAAGAGCTGAAGCACAGTAGTGGAAGCAGAGGCGAGACACAGAGAGCTTCAGAGAGGGAAGAGTTCGAAATGAGTATTTCTAGGGGAAAGTCAGAATGTCGTAATGGACTTCGGTGCACAACAAACAGAGGTGGGCGGAAAACTTGAAAGACTTTTTCCAACGGCTGCATTTTTGGGCGAGAAAACAATGTATTTTTGTCACAACTTTTATGGTGACCTTTTTAGGTTGTCGAGTCACTTCAATTTAGGAATGCGACCCACCTGAACTAGACAAAATGAGATTCGTTTTGACAAAATCCGGATTTTCTAATGAAAGAAAAATTGAAAGTTATATTTGGTTTCATATGTAAAAAATTAATAAAAATTAACAAAAATCTGCTAAATTAGATTTAAAATATTTAATTTAAAAAAAATAAGCCTTATAAAATCAGAATCGATTTAAAAAAAATAATTCTTAGAATATTAAAAGTTTCAACCTATATAATTTGTTTTAATATTGTTTTCAAATAAGAATTGAAGAAAATTTAATTTTGTTGTAAAAAATATTGTATATTCATTAAAGGTTTCTTTGTTTCATTGATAAATAATCAAATTTTTTTCAACTTTTGATTATATTTACGTTAGTTGATAAATGTTTTTTGTCACACACAAGAGGAAGAAGAACTCTAGTTCGAAGGGCGGCGTGAATAAAGTGTTTATTTGATCCACCGCTAAGTCTATATCCACCGGACTTATATCACACACTTTTTTGTTCTTCAAAGTTGACGAAGAAGGGGAAAAAAGATTAATTTTGTTCACAATCTTTAAAAATAAGTCGAACCTATTTAGAGCTAATTCATGCAATTTGATGACTTTCTAATTAAAGGTTATCCTTGATTTAAGGATAAATTTTCTAATTATAACAAGTAGTCAATTGCAATGTATTAAAAATTAGAAAATGGAATAAAATTGTTATTTAAATCACTAGATTATATAGTGTAATATGATGTGAATTTGAAAACTATTCATGGATCATGGCACTGTTTGTAATTCTTTATGTCTTTTTATCTTGTGACTTAAGTCTTATTAACAGATATTTAACTAAATATGGACGAATCGATCAATTATGGACCAAAAAAAACTTAGACTCGGATTTCATTTCCTATATCATACAAAAAAACAAGAAAATATGGGCTAAATCCTAAACATATACATTCGAAATTGCGTGCCACCAAACATTGTCCCACACAAAACTATAATAACTGTCTCATATCATAATAAAGTCTCTTCAAAACCACTAGAATCCTTAACTTTAAGCGTTGGCTGTCAATCCACAAAATCTAAAGATTCTCCAAAAACCTACAGATTCTCCGTAGACCCTAAATACTCTCCCAGACCCTAAATATTCCCCTTGAACCCTAAAGAATCTCCATATGCCCTAAGGATTCTCGAAGACAGAATTAAAGGTCGGGGGCCAGCCGACAAAGAAAGAGGAGGAATCAGAATCACCAAATATTTTTATAGAAGAAATCTCATGATTAAAAAAGGTGAGTAAAAAAACTCCAATGATCAAACAAATTATTCAAAAAATGGGATGAAAAATAAGGTGATAATTTGGAAATTAAACCAAAAATATGAAGCAATGAGAGGTGGTCAACATGAAAACGAAGAACGTGGTTTGTCCTTCGAGTCCAGACGTCGGCCGACAGCCGACGGACAACAGAGACTTTAGTGGACTACAAACAAAGAAGGCTCCCGGCAGGCAGCTCGCAAAAATAGTAGCAGATGGCAGAATGATCTCCTGAAAAATTAGGGAAACACTAAGAGAGTAAAGGCCCGAGTAAGAAGGGCAAACAAATGATCTCCAAACTCGAAATAAAAAAAGGTTTTCGGCTGGCAGCCGACAAGAAGAACTTCAATGATAAAGAATGAAATCCTGCCAACAGAATGTTGTGAAAAAAACATCCATCAAGTAAGTCCGGGAAAGTGGGTAAAGCAATACAAGTGATCAATCTGCAGACAGAAACAAAGAAGAGGAAGTGGGTTTCATAAAAAGATGACTGCCAATTGGCAGCACGTAAAATATTGAACATACATAAACGACCATCAAGAGAATACATTGATAACGAAATTCTATTACACACAACATTCTACAAAGCACAACATCAAAATAGAAAGGTAAAACAAGCTTGACTAAAATAAAGTACATCAAGGATAAGATCCGAATAGAGCACGATATTTTAGTCAAAATAAATGTTACATTTGGAGGTGCCCCATAGATGGCAGCAGTCTGGAAAATCGATTAGAGAAAAGCAACTGCAGGGGACTATTTACAAGCTGAACTACACTTCACATCTACCAGTTCTTGCGCCATGCAGAAGCGTACATATCGAAGTCCACGTCCGAACCGGTGTCACATCTGGTTTCAAATGGATTACCCGAAAAGCTTGAAAACGAATCGCTGTCAAAGTTTCCGGTAGCCCACAAGTCCACCTCGTCCGATCCATTGCAGTGGAGGTCATCTTCATCAGAGCATCCCAACTGTGCAACGACATGCTGACCACCATCGTCGTCTGAATCGACATCGTGGTTGGACTCCTCCTCGTCATCTTCCTCGTTCCAATTCTCCTCATGAACGTCAGTAGACGGAATAGTGCTATCCACAGAGTTTTCAGACACTATACTATTCTGAGACTCTGCCTCCCTTGCAACTCTGGCCTCATTTGCCTCCCTCTCCTCCCTTTCCTCTCTTGCTCTCTTGACAACCGCCATACTACGAGTCTCAACCACGTTGTCGGCTGGAAACGGATCAGACTAAGAAAAGAAGAAATCACTCCAACCTGTGGCAAATATAAACCAAGATACACAAAAACAACTGAATACAATGAGATACTTGACATACAATGAATCCGTGAATTTATAATTCACTTGCCGCAAATTGCGCACCAACAATAATTACTCATGTACAACTACCCATCTACTCGTCATTATGATACCGAGCAACACACGTGCCACAGATTTCAGTCTTTCCTTCACACGCACAAAGACTTTGACTACAAAAAATGGATCGAACTGCATATGCAAAATACAGAGGCTGTCGGGTGGCAGCCGACAAGAATAACACCAACTACTCAGACTGAGATCATGACAGATGAGTTACTTGAAAAATGTATCAATGGCCGAAAGACCGGCAGATACTACTATTCCAGGCAGCATTCAAATTAATATATGATGAACGAATTACATTGCAGAAAACATCAACCCGTCGGCTAGCAGCCGACCAAGAAAATGCAATCATTCGCTACTGCCATGAATAGAGATGCCACCAACCTCCAAACAAGCCATTGCAGCGCTCGCTGCTTCAGGTGGGATACGGTGGGTCTTTGGAGGCCCACGCTTATTATGAGACAGGTAGCGTTGCGAGAAGAGAACGATACTACAGTTCTGAACATCTGGATCCCTGTGCTCACGCTCCCACCGCCTATTCCAACACTCCTTCCCGATGATCTTCTTAGAATCTTTCTTGGTCGTGAGTAGAACCCACCATTCAACCTTAAAGTTTCCGTAGGAATCCCCAGGACTGTGGTTGACGCACTCCAGTACCCGGCCCATCCACACAGGAAGGTAATGCCCAGTGCAAGGTCGGCAGAGTACAAAATCACCAAGGAAAACATCACGAAATGGATTGAAGGATAATTACGGACGGCTCATCTCGGGGCCGCAGAAAGGGTAAGCGTCAGGCTCATCTTCTGGTGTGACATCCAAGCCGGAAATAATTGCATCCGGCTGTGACGCTACGCGAGCATGATCACGCATCTAGTCCGATTTCGGCCAGAATCCTTCTTGCAGACAGTTGGGGTTTGGCGGGAGAGGACCAGATATTAGTTGTAAAAGACGCTCCCAATAATCAATGAAAGGCTCCATATCCGCGGCATATCGTTTGTCTCGAGCCATGCCCGTCCTCCAGAACTCAATATACTTTGCAATACCGTTCTTGATAAAGGACTGCTTCTCGCTGTTTCCAGCCGCTCTTGCAACCTCCTTCTCCTTGTTTCGCTTCGATTCGTTGACATGAACGTCACCCCAAAGCGGCTTGAAGGGTACTGGTTTTGGATCACCAATCGGAAGGTTTGGATTCCCGAATTGATCCGCCGTCCACATCTTCACAGGCTTATCTGAATGCAATATACAAAAAAGTTAGACAAAGACAAGAAAGCAATGAAATGGAAGGAATGAAGGACAAAAGAAGCACAAAGGTAAAATTCGTCGGCTGGGAGCTGAAAAATAAGTAACAAGAAAATCAGCAAAAAATGAATGCAAACAGAACGATGACAAAAATAAATGAGCCTCACCCGGAGGGAGCCATGATGAATCGGTTGCACTTCTCTTGTATCTCATGATCGGCCATCCCGCATCTTCACCTTCCTCTTCAACGTAAAATTTGAAAAGGTGCATCTCACCAAGGCCAACAAGCTTATTCTTGCCTTCATGATGGTAATCAGCAATGTTTTTTTTGAAATTAGCAACCTCTTGAACAAGTTCAGGAATAAAGTCTACTATCTTCTGAGAGTCCATGAAAGATTTCATGAGGTCAGCTAAGTAGTAAATGTTTTTCCGTTTGATGAATTTTGAAAGGTAACTAAAATGTGCGTCAATGTCCTCATGAGTGTGGCGGACAATCAAGAATCCCACAGTCACTTCCTTAAAAATTTGTCTGGCTGTGAGAAGCAAACAGAAGGCCATGACGAACCTCTTCTTGTTATCCTTTGCAGAGTTATCAAGTTGGAGATACAGCTTCCGAGGAAGCTTAACTTCCGGTTGAGCAAGCGATGAAACTGGAAGGGGATCGCCCCTAGCTTCTAGAATCGATGAACTACATCTAGATTTACCACGGAGTAAAGATTCAAAGAACAAATTTCTGAGGTGGACATATAAAGAGCTGCTTTGACTCACGCACAGGTCGGCGCTCCAATGCCCGAAGAACACGACAAATGGACGAAATTGTGAAATTGGAGTCCCCAGGCCATAAGGACGTGGAGTAATGTCCATACCCACTGTCGCCGTGACCGTGAGTAAGCATGCCAGTACATGAAATAGGAATATGTCCAAGACCTGCGGTCGCTTTCGTAATCCGCTGCATTCTTGGAATGGCCGTCTTTGAAGTGTCCATCTTGTCGTGAATAATGAAGAGAAACTCAGACGGGTAATTAATGGACTGAGATGTCCATCCGGAGTACACATTACGCCAAGCACTTTGGTAGTTGAGATGCCTCGCTCGATCATCACTCAGTGCTTGCCATTCGTCGGACCCGCGAGGATATTTGGCTAGAAACTCAACCAGATAGTCACACTCGGTACATCTCGAAAAGTTGCTACCCACGGCCTTCACTTCAACGTTCCGAAAAAACTTCCGTTTCAATAGACTGACAACAGATTGCGAAATCGGCTTGACACAACATTCAGAGTTCACCTGGAATCGAAAGAGATAGCGATCAAGACTATTGAAGTAGAATTAATGAGATGCAAAAATAGACATGCATCGGCTGCCAGCCGACACAATGGGTTATATGAGCAAGTCAAATGTACAAGTAGTAATAATGTTAAACCATACCAGGTTGGACATATCACGGAGATGATTCCAGTTCATCGTAGCAGGAAGAACCATCAGAGATGCAACCCTCTTGTTGCCGATGACTCGAAACTCATTTGGCATGTGGTCTGCATTATCGTTGATGATTCTGGAAATGGTCCCACGAGCCTGAACAGTCTGAGACCTGGAGCGCAGAATTCCCGCATTTCCATGACCACCATTTACGCGTCCGTTCAATGAATCCGATTTATACTTGTAGTATGCAAACTTGGAGACGCCATGAATGCAAAACCACGCAACTTCGCAAACGTTGACACCATGCAGAGTTATGAAGGATTTCCGGAAGCCAGGAACATCGTGGAGCTGGCCCTGAACAGCGTATGCAGTTTCACGCTGTTGCTCAAAGCTTGAGGAGTAGAACTGCTGGCGGATTCTACAAGTGTCCGCCCAAAGAAAAATCTGACAGCATCGTCTCAAACAACACTTTTTTGAACTAACAAGCTGACAAGAATCTTTGGACTAGAGGCGTCGAAACTTGGTAACAGAAACATCGCACTACTGCTTAAGCTTCCGTTTCATACCTCTGTATGGATCCTTGGCCACCCCCACAAGCCCGTCATCTTTACATGTGGCTTGATTGTGCTAAGAGCAGTAGATGAGGCACTCTGACAGCAGTGGACCACCTTCAAGGCACGTGTGCGAAATCTTCCAGCGCAGCGTCGTCATCTAAAGATCCTCATGCTCAGAAACAAAGAGTATGCCAACGTCAGTGTCACCCAAAACGTCCGCATCACATGCTTCATGCGGGAGACAAACTTGAATCATCGCCCGCCCAACTAAAGCGAGATTATTGTTGAGCAAATGGTAGTACTTGTTCCTCCATTGTGGTCCATCCGGATACTGAAATTGATCACAATTGACCCGTGAAGGGAAGGTTGCTTCAATCGGTGGTTGATCAGTTGAACGTCGGCTGCCAGCCAACGGAACGTCCTCATATCGCTCTCGACATGCTTCGGAGTCGCTTCCTGAATCCGCATTGAATCCTGTGGACACTTGAAAAGTGTTGTCATCATAGATCTTGTCCCTGCGATCGTCGTCATCCGAAGCGCCTGACATCTCACTCACTGAATATTCATCAGATGAGGAGTATCGAGTTTCGTCATCGACACGCATGGGGCGAACTCGATAGCCACTCCAGAGAACAAGGTTACCCACCGTGTCACCAAGCGAGATCACCTCAGGGAGCTCGTAGTATGCGGTATGAGTGAGGAACTTAACATTTACTGTCTCGACTCGGACAACCAGAAAAAAGCTGTGAGGAATTAGGAACCCTTCCCACGATCCCTTTGGTGAGCACTCGTCGATAACTCCAACGCCTGCACAACAGTTGTGACCCATGACATCAACAAAGAGGGCAACCTTCATTCCGTCACGAAGGTTCAGAAACGATAGAACTGGTTTGATATCCTCAGCGGGTTGCAATATGGATTCCGGTTGATCCTCATTGAGTCCGTCGATGATAGCGAATGGACGCAGGTCAGTCGCATCCGAATCGATTGACCGGCCAGAGCATTCGCGAAGCATGGATAGTCCATCAATTGGGAACGGAATGGGCATTTCCATCGAATCGGAAACATCGATTACCTTGACACGAATAATCCATGGATCCCTCAGAATGATTTTTTGAACAACTGCGCGTCTAGCATAATAGAGACCTGAGTGAGTTAGGGCGACTTGAACACCTTTGCGTGGCTTCCATCGACCTAATTTTCCGTTCTTCATAAACAATAAAATGGGTCCGCAGTCCATGATCGAGAATGCCAACTGGGCTTTGTCGGCTGGGAGCCGACAAAATTTGTCGAAGATATCAACCAATGGATCCAGCTCGAGAACGGCTCACAAATAGGGAGTGTGTGAATGCATGCGTCACAGAGTCAAAACTGATGCATTAGATTTTTGGATTAGAGTTCAAGATTAGGGTTTCGAGTTTCGGGTGAACTTCCAAAGGATTTCAGTGCTTTCGCATGAGACTTGGGAATTTGTGATTCGGAAAGATTATGTGCGTGATTTCTCGGAATGTAGATACAAACTAGGAAGGAGCACTTTTATACACACATTCGGTTTCCAGTGTTCAGGGTATCAAGACTTCAGGTAGTCAGGTGATCAACGCAGAATCAGCGTTAAGGTGAGGCAACAAGGTCGACTTACACAGTATCAAATTGCTACTCAAAATCTGGAAAGCTGCAGGACAATACACTGAGTTTACTGAACATGGAATCTGAGCTCTAACCGGAGAAAGCATTGAACTTAATTGAACCAGACATGATTGCCTACACCATAAATGAACGCCTACTTCCAGAAAGTGCTTGTCAAGGCGCAACAGGTAGAATGCTTGAATGCAAAATACAGCCAGTGCAGAAAAGTGCAAAGCGGACGATCTAAGTTGAGACAATAACTATACTACACGAAAGCGTGTGAGAGTAGGTGCAATAAAGAGAAGCAGACGAGAAATGACAGAGGATACGGAGTAGATGCGTTGATATCCCTCTCTCAGCTGAACAATGTGCGCGAAAGTCGATTTTGAAATTTCGCGCCAGAAACACCTTCGTAGATTCGCGCCCAAAAATTCGCGCGCATTCATTCTTGGACTTCAAATTCAAATTCGAACGGAATCAAATGTGAAATTTCAACACGAAACTTCCTTGCAAAATTCAAAAAGATTTTTTCGGAGAATCAAAAACAAAATATAAATGACGAAGAAGAATGAGTCGAATCCCAAAGCCAAATTAAAAAGAAATTTCAAAAAATTTAAGAATATATAAAAGAGACATTTAAGAAAATCTAAATTAGAATATTTAAAAGAAAGTTACATCAGATCAAAAAAACGACAAGTAAATCTGAATATTGGAAAATTAAACAATAAATTTAAATGAAATTGAAAATGCCAACTGTAAATCCAGCCGGTTGGATAAAAACTGACAGACTATAGAGACTATTAGACAATCAGACTACCGAGACGCTTCGATGGCCTTTTGATTAAGGACGAAAGTTGATCGAACGGTCGCGGCGTTCAGATTTGAGGACGTATAATAGGTCAGGCTTCCACCAAACCGGGTCATTTGCAATCTACTCTTCCTGGTTTAGTTAAGCAGCTTCAGGAATAGGTTGTAAGACTTTTCCTTGTTTAGGAGTGAATCCGTCCGCGGCCAGCCGACGTAGTGTTTCCGGAAGTTGAAGAAAGCAGTGGAGGAGCACCCAGCAGGCGGAACGAGGCGGAGGAGCTCGAGCGCGAGAGTCAAAGTGACCAGCCGACGGGTTTTTTCCAGCAGCCGACAAAATGACGTCAGTCGATAGGTATAATTCTCTTTCACCGTCGGCTGCCAGCCGATGGCAAGGTGTATATATTTTGGATTTTTCAATTCTTAGTTCCATTGAATGAAGTAATGCTATATATTGTAGCAATTGTACTCTGTTCCAATGGTAATCTTTAGTGTTGGCTGCCAGCCGACGACGTTCTACTTGGATGTGGCTCACGAGCAATGCTCGCTATTTTGTTGCGTAGGTTGAGTAAGCTGAAGTGGCTCTTTGGGCCTTGTATTAGTGAGGACGAGGCAGTCTGGCTCGATAATCAGGTATCGAATGCCACATTCGAGGCTCGTCCTATATTGACCGAATGGGGCATTACCTGGAGGCTAGGGGAGGTGACTGAAATGGGAATCAACGGGAAGCAGTTGGGCAAGAGTTTCCTTGGTGGAAACCTTGTCGCCGTGATGGATAATATGGAAGATCATGAGGACGACGACTGTATTCGACTCCTACCAAAGGTGAAGGTTCGAGTTGCCGACGACAACCCGGAGTCCTATGCTGTTTGAATTCGCTGGGCCCTCTGCTCACAGGAGCTCTACACGTTAGCACAGGAGGTGGGCATGCAATTTACCGACTTGCACCCAGAGAGCCGCGCAGAATTGGTGGAATGCTTTATGCAGGCGAAGGACCAGAGAATGGCACTCAATGGCGGATCTGAGGGTAATGGCAGACGTAAAGTTGCAAAGAAGCCTAGGGCCTCAAAAAAGGCTAGCAGTTCTGCGCTGATTGTTGTTGCTGTGGCACCTGATCCGGCTCCGAAGAAGCGGGCGTCGAAGAAAACTGCGAAGGAGAAGACGGTGGCCGAAGCGTTGGTATGTCTGAACAACCTCTCATCCAATACCAATAGTCTGAACAACCTCTCATCCAATACCAATAGTCTGAACAACCTCTCATCCAATACCAACAGTAAGGAGGTCGAAGAGATGTACAACACGGTCGAGAAAGGATTAGGGCGTTGTTATCCGTTTGGGCAGCAGGTTCTGCCAGTAAAGATTCAATCGTCAAAGATCCACCTTGCGCCCCATGGAATGGTCTACCGTGAACTCGTCGAAAGGCGCCTCGTCCAGCTTCGAATCATCTACAAAGTTGTTGGTCCTTGGCGGGCAAAACCACCACTATAATGTGTTCCTCTACGTGCTCCACCAGGTTCTGCTCAAGATGGCAAGGAGTTAAAGGGTATGGAACTTCTTCGTAGGAGCGTGCCCAAAATGATGGAGGACCAAGTTCATTTGGGCGGTCAGACGTACAAGTGGTATGAAGAACCAAATTGTCATTGGTTCATCATTGGTGGGCAGCACACATATACTGTGTGTAAGGAGCTCGGAGAGATGGAGGACCCCGAATCGTCGAGAGCTAAGTAGGACATGGAGTGGGACATTATCGTACTCTGGTCGAATACTCAAGACGACCTGGTGAAAATTTCAAACCTCCTGAATGTTGATGTTGCCGAGAAGAAAGCGGAAGAGACCTACGTTCCCCAGCTTCGTAGAATGAGGGAGAGGTGGATTGAGGTTGGTCGCGTTGATAAGCTTCAAGACCATGCTGCCTGGAAGGTACTTTTAGTGCTCACTTGTTTGTTCATGCTCATCTTGTTGTTTGGCTTCAATGTATCTGACCGTCGGTTGGCAGCCAACGGCCTTACATGTGTTGGAACCTGACTCTATTCATCGTGATTGTTGCAAGATTTTTGTAAGAATCACCTCACTGTGATTATGAGTAAGGCTAAAGACGTGGAGACCCAGAAGCTACCCCTTGTTTTCGTTCCTGATGATCTCTACAACAAGTGGCAAGTGGTTTTCACCGCTTGGAAGATGGGTCAATTAATTGGGGAGAACGGTCAACCTCCTCTTCAGATTCCACAAATGCCACAGCGGGACATCACGCACACGGACCTGTTGTACCTCGTCAACCTGTGTGATGAGGACTCCATGAAGCTGGCTGAGGCGATTCTGGATAAGAAGGTGTATATTAAGGTGAACGCAGGAAAGGAGAAGGGGGCTATTGGTGTGTCGATGAAGTCGTGGGTAAAGGATGTAAAGATGAACTACATCATCAAGAACGAATTGATGCTGAAGTACCGCGATTATCCATTGAAGAAGCCTGGAGAGTCGGCATATGTCCCTTGGGCGTATGAGCAGTTTACGTTGCTTGCCGCTGAGAAGGGTATCAACGATGAAACCCTTGATAACATCCGACGCGAATTCGAGCAGTCTGATGCTGGCTCAGCATTCCTGAAGGGGAGGAACAACGGGATTACTCCAACGACCAACGAGGCCCCGCTCGAGTTCTAGTCGGCAGTAAAGAAGTACGCCGTTCTTTGTGATGAGGATCTGGTTGATGAGTTTGCTATTCGCTTCGATGTTCGTGTTGCGAAGGGGCTTGTCGAACTGGTGAAGAAGATTGACGACAAAGGAGACGTGCAACTCGAGAAGGGAGCTCGCGAGATGTTCGTTGTGTTTGGATTCGATGAAGCCGGGGAATCGATCTTTATAGGCAGAGACGGGCTCAAAGCAGTTGTGCAGAGGGTGCTGCGAGTGTGTGATGATGAACAGTCTGAGATTTTCGCTCCTACAATTCTTATTACCGACGACAACTCCAATTTCCAAATCGAGTCGGAATGTCGCAGTTCGACAGGAGTATGTGCCGTCCACACAATTCGCTACCTCCCTAACACTAGCCGGAAGTTCAATGTGTCGGCCATGCACGACAGACCTCTAGCTAACGTCGGAATCCTCTACAACAAACCTAGTGATGAGCGTGAAAGATTCACCCAGTTCAAGAAGGTGACGGGACTGACGAAGCCTCTTAATCCTGTCTATGACGACGTTGCTTCGCCCTCGACCGAAAGTTGGTATGGATATGTGTGCAATCCATGCATGGGTTTGCTCACCGCAATATTGAGTCCCACCTTAGCGGTGAAGGAATCAAACCTGACTGTCTTCAATGCCTAGGGTGGTGGGAATGTCACAGCCTTGGCCTTGGTTGGTTTCCTTAACCCTTGTCGTGCTTGCTCTTTTTTTTTGTCCTGCATTTACCAATTCTTGTCATTGCATGTCGTCGGCTGGCAGCCGACAGTTTTTTGCAGCGGGTTTCTGACTTATCTTCTCGTATTTTTTCTCAGCGGGCGAAAGCAACTGTGATTGAGTTTGTGCGCGAGGAAGCCGACATTGCTATCGCAAAGGAGCGCGTTAAGAACATGTCGTTTCTCCCGCAGCCGTCTGGTGTTTCTAATCGAATCACCTGGCCTCAGCCGTCGGATTCGACATTTGTTATTACCCAGCTTGGAGAGACTTCTGGGCCACCGCCAAAGGTTGTGGAAGACGATGAATTTTCTCGTTTTGCTCGGAAGGTTGTGGATGAGTTTGTGGTTCAATCTACCCAAGCATCCATGTCACGGAATTCGTTGGATGTATATGATTTATCGGACGACCAGACTTCTGATCGTGATGTCGGGATAAATGAAGAGAAGACCAATTTTGACCATTTGATTACCCATATCGTCCAAGGACCTCAGTCATCCATGCCGGTTGTTTTGCCTACAATAGTGGAAGAGGCGATGCCTTCCGGGTCTATGGTCATCAATTTGGCTGAGCAACCGCAAGTCGAAACAGTTGTCCGGACTGGCGTCTCATTTGTAGCGGGTACTAATGCAAAAACTGTCCATCCTCCAAATCTCGCAACGGACCCTGCTGCCCGAAGATTGATTACTCGAGATTCTCGAGTTATCCGGCCGGGACCTAAGAATGAAGTTCCCATAATTTCAACGGGTACTGGCGTCCCTCTTGGAAGCCCTAAAGGAAAGAAGGCAAAGTCTACCAGCAAAACTTCAGGGAAGAAGCGGGCGACGTCTCCATCGGCAAAGACGAAGGGTTCTGCTGCAAAGCGTGGTTCAAGAAGCAATTCTTCATCTAGACCGAACACCCCAATGACCCCCGATGGCGAAGATCTCCCAAACGAGTCCCTGTCTCCTGTCGTGGATCGCGCAGGCAATCTATCTGGAGGTTAGTTTTATAGTTAGCTTACTGTAGGTTCATAATTTAGTGACCTAGCGTGCAACT
This sequence comes from Bryoerythrophyllum caledonicum, assembly GCA_963971425.1. NCBI lineage: Eukaryota > Viridiplantae > Streptophyta > Bryopsida > Pottiales > Pottiaceae > Bryoerythrophyllum > Bryoerythrophyllum caledonicum. The sequence continues at coordinate 39,353,777 of OZ020514.1, forward strand.
AATTTTTTGAAATATTTATAAACCCATCATGATTCTGTGCTGGGGTACCCTGCTAATTTTATGTTTGATTTTCTGAATTATTCTCTGACCTTGTCTAATCTTTTGAGTCGGTTCGTCGGCTGGCAGCCGACCAGGGATCTAATGTCCTTTAATGGTCTTTCTTTAAATCAGCTGATCAGGGGACTAGTACTCTTGTACTTGCTGCTTCTGGTGCAGTGGAGCAGGTTGGTGCAAATCGAGAATCCGAAGCGTTTGAGCACATGGTTCAGGTGGGTTTGACACCCCTTAAAGATTACTTCCTTGTACTTGAATTGAATGGTTTGGTTCTCACGCATGGCGCTGACCGTGTTACAAAGTTTCGGCCTCACACCCAAGAATTTCTCAAGTACTGTGTTGATAATTTTACTCTCGTGATTTGGAGTTCCGAAAGTCCGGCTGGAGTGGGGACTCTTCTTAACGACCTGCAAGATTAGTTCAAATTCATTCTTCAAAGAATCAAACATGTCTTCGATAATACCCTTTGCGATGTGGCTCGGTATTCTATCGATGGCAAGAAGTTCTACCTCAAGAGGCTATCAACATTATTTCGGGATTTGATAGGGAAAGGAGCCAATAGCGCCAACACCCTCCTGATTGACGTTCATCCGTACTCGAACGTCAAGAATTCTCCATATAACGCCATTCATCCCATACCCTACACTCTCACTTCAACTGAGACTGTCAAAGAGAGTAGGCAAGCCCTCTCGGTGATAACTTCCTTTCTGAGTGCGATGAAGGAAGTAGGCTGGACTGTATTCTTGTACACCTCAAATGTGGACCACCTTATCCTGGTGAAGAAGTTCGCCTTGCCCTTTCAAAGTGACAAGCATCGTCGTCCTCGTCCTCAAGTTGCGAATCCGGAGTTGAATGATGGGCTCTCAGCGAGTGTAGACGTGGTCTTGCTTGATGCTGCCGTCGTCTTTGATGTGCCTTTCGGCCGCAGGGTGACCTTTCTTCAACCTAAGTCTGTCGACCCTTATAAGACTTGGCTGGTAGCCGTCCCGGGGAACCCTCGGTTGCTTCCTGGAGAACCCAAATGGGAGCAGTTTGTTTGGTCCTTTCCAAGCGAGAAGCGTCCAAGGTCACTTCCAAGTAGACGTTAGATCAATCCGTCGGCTGCCAGCCGACGCTTAAATTCATTACATTTCTTTTCATGACATTCGTCATGACTATGGAATTATATGTTTTGTTCGCACATAGATATTATCTTTGTGTGAATGTTTACCCCTAATAAACATCGATTGTAATTATCTCAAGTTCCTATGCACTTGATGGGTTCTTAATTCATGCATCGTCATCCATTCATTTCTTGAGGTTGACTCTGGAGTTGGCGACGCAAGTGAGTGGTCTTTATCGCTCCGGGCCGGACCATCTGAGAAGGTCAATAAGTACTTCCTTGTCTTATCCTTGAACGGTCTCTTAATGGTGCAAGGTGTTGGAGCCGACAGGAAATGGCATACCATCTTTCGGCCGATGCTGAAAGAGTTTCTTGAGTTCTGTGTTTCCAACTTCACTGTGGCAGTTTGGAGTGACCAATCCAGCTCTTTTCTGAAGTTACAAATGATAGCTCTCGAGGGACAGTGTAGCATCGTTAGAGAAATTAGACATCGTTTCTACAACAGTTTCTGCGACACGGCGGCGACATCGTTCAACAGTCGGACTCTATATATTTGAAGGCTTTCTACTTTGTTTTTGCATCCGTCCAGCCTATTAGGCACTGGAGCGAATAGCCTAAACACTCTTCTTCTCGACTGCTGTCGTTTTGCTAATGTCCGGAACAGTCCCCTCAATGTCATGCATCCCCTGATGTTCGATCTGACTTCAAAGGAGACCCTGAAGAATGTCGTTCTTCCTACTGTTGTTCAGTTCCTTTCCGGTTTGGTTTCTTCGGGATTGCCTGTTCCTGAGTATGTTTGTGAGAAAATCGATTCGACCGGATATCCTAGACTTTGGCCCGATGACCCAAAGTGGGCAGAATACGTCGAAGCTTATCCCAGCTCGATGCGTCTTAGTATTTCTTCCTCTTAGGATTGTAGCGTCGGCTGGAAGCCGACGCCCTCGTATGTTCATTTTGTCAGACCTTTCTTGACTTGCTATAATACAATTTTTTGGTAATAAAGCTCTTTTGTTTTATGAACAATTATTTGTGATTGGTGCCTCACTGAATCTATGCATGTCTGCTTTATTGACTTCAGATGCAAAATTTATTCCTTGAAGTCGGAGTTCCTGGGGATATTTTGCACCAATTTGCAGTTGCGACTGATCCAGGAGACGTTGACTTGACGGATATCTCCCCGCACTTCAGCGGCTTTCACTCACTGTTGGGAGATTACGAGAGACTGGAGCATCAAGAATTACCTGTTGCCGCTAGCGGTCTTGGATTTCATGTCGATTCTGGCCAATGTTCACTTCAGCGTGTCGGGGAGCCTACAGTTGTAATCAAACCTGCTATCGTAGTTGAGATCGTATCACCGATGCGTCCTGGGAATGTCGTTGTCGCTTCTAGCTCCACCCGCTGTCACATCGAGGTGGTAGACACCGACGATTTAGTTTCGGATGGTGCTTGTCCTATCGGTGTCAATGTCGTCGGCTCCCAGCCGACACCTTCGTCTGCTTCAGTTCCAACAGCCAACCTCAGCTCCGATTTGGTTCACAGGAACATTCAGGTGGGTCCTTCAAGCTACTACCTCGTCCTTGAACTAAGGGGGCTTCTCTTCGCCGAAAGTTTTGTTTGTCGTGGCAATGCTAAGAAGAAGAGCTTTTATCAGAAATCCAGGCCTGGGCTTCGAGAGTTCCTTGCTTTTTGCCAGTCGTCCTTTTCGTTGGCCTTTTGGTCAATCGATAATTCCAGAGCGATCCATCGACACATGGATCACTTGTTCGAAGTTTTCCCTGACTTGCGAAAGAACACAAAAGTGTTGGGCACTACCTACTGTGATTCCTTTGCGGCCAAGAATCCCTCGACTTTAGCTGCGCCTCTGCTGAAGAGATTAGCCCGAATGTTTTCTAATAGACGCTTTTTAATCGGACCTGATGCAAATGAGCGGAACACACTTCTCGTTGATCCCTTTCCTCTCCAGAATATCCTCAATAGCCCCTATAATGTTGTTCATCCTTCTCTATTTAAGTATAATATTCCGGAGATCTCAGTTCCCAGGATGCAGCCTTATCTATTGAGTGTATTAGTTCCCTTTCTCTCGGGACTTTTGAAATCTCGAGTCAATGTTCAGGAGTAATGCCATGCAAATTGGGAATTTGGAACTTCTCGACTTTACCGTGGGTCGTTTCAGCATCAAAAGTACAGGGAGGTCATCTATCCCTAGGCCTTGGGTTTCGACGCTCCATACTGTCCCGATGAATTGGAATCGAAGCTGTTAAGAACCTACTCGAACTAAGTATTCATCTATTCTCAAATGGGCTTTTTCGAGTTTCTATTCCTCTTTATTGCTACTGACAATCAGAAACTGATCCTCCTTTCCTTGTAATTTCTTAATTTTTGTGATTTTATGATATATTTTCAAATTCCAGCTTTCCTGTGTGTATGTATTGCCTTTATCACATGTTTGTGCTTCATCTCTGATGATGGTCATGTGCTTTGTTATGCCCCGTTGGCTGGCAGCCGACGGTACAGTGTTTTCATCCTTCTTTAATATTCGGCATCATGACGATTGTCTTCTTTTTGATTTTCCAGGGGTCATCCTTTTATTTCAAATGCTTATATGGAACCCCTTCACTGTATCGAAAGTGTGTTGTCCTCTGTGTCAATGGGCTGTTTTGCTTTGTAAAACCGCGTGTGCCAACTTCTGGTTCTTGCACTCGTGAGAATATAGTTCGCCGGCCGGGCCTGAAGAAACTTTTTGATATGTTGCTCCCTTGCTTTAACGTCGGGCTTTGGTCAACGTTGCCGATGGAGGAGTTACAACTTGTCTTGCGGCATATTCTTCCGGTTGGTGTTATGGATAGGTTGTCATTTGTCTATAGCAGACGTGACTTAGCGCAGAACAAAAAATTTCCTTGGAGTTACAAAACGATGTCTATTCTCTTTAAGAAGAATCATTTGCGCTATGTCTGCCTGCCTCATCAAGTTCTGTTCGTGGATGTGAACCCAAGGTCTCTCAGGAAAAACCCCGACAACATTTGTTTTATTCCCTGGCCGTTTCAGGGTCATTTGAGCCTTCGAGACAATGACCATGTTATTCCTAACGTAGTGACCGACATCCTTTCCTTCATCCATCCGCTCCACAGATTTTCAAGCGTGCCTGAATATTTGGAGCAAGCACATGGACCTAGTTAGTCTCATTGGGCGGTTTCAAAGGCGCGTGAGTGTGGGCGCACAGTTGTCCGATGGGACGAAATCAAATGGTACTAGGTCTTCCCCTTCGGCTGCCAGCCGATGGTCTTCAAATTAGTTTTTGTCCGTGATTTGAAGGATGCATTTTGTAAAGTTCATGAAAGTGAACATTTGTGTTGTATAATTTGATTTTGAGGGTTCATGTACGTGTCATTAGTTTTCGTTCAACCTTATTATAGGATGGTTTCTTCTAGGAAGTTGTATTTATTTGTTCTCGAGATGTTCACTTTTTGGTTGGCTGCCAGCCGACACTGTAATTTGTTCTGATCAATAAACGTCTGTTTTTTGCAACTGGTACATGTTATTTTGGGACATCGGATTTGTCGATTGAGTTTTTCTTGCTTTATTACTTTTGGCCTCTGCTGCCCGCCGGCTGAGTTTTTTCTCAGTGACTTGTTTTTGACTTGTTTTTATTTCTGGACTTTGTTTTGTCCATATTTAGTTAAATATCCGTTTATTGTGTTTCTTAGGATTGCTTATATAAAACTATAGAAAATCAAATACATGTAGTTTTCTTTAAGAACGACTAAAATAAAATTTCATTGGTTTGGTATGTTTGTATTGTGTATCATAAGTTGTAAGAGATTGTTAATTGACAATTGCAACTTTAAATTTGAAAAGCAACTTGTGGTATACTTTGAAAAATCAAGTGCAATGTCAAGTTCAAGCAAAACATTTGTCGTATAATATGTATATTTTTTAAAAATTGTAATTGTTAAGTATATTATAATTCAATTTATCGAGTCATACATGAGGTTTTTAAGTAGGATGATGAATGTTTTATGTCACACACAAGAAGAAGAAGAACTCATGTTCGAAGGGCCGACGTGAATAAAGTGTTTAATTGATCCACCACTAAGTCCATGTCCATTGGACTTATGTCACACACATATTTGTTCTTCAAAGCTGATGAAGAAGAGGAAAAAAAGATTAATTTTGTTCACAATCTTTAAATATAAGTCGAACCTTAAATTAGATAATAAGGAAAACTCAAAATAATATTTATTTATTTTTAAACAAAAAAATCCTTGAATACAACTTAAAATATTTTTTAAACGTTCAAGGTTGAAATTGTTGTAGAATCTAAATCAAGCAGGCTCTATAATATATCTTCAGAAGAATGGTATAAAACAACACCAAACAATTTGATAAATCAAATTACCAATCAATGGAAAAATTAAATGTAAGACAAAGAGAAATTATGGAGAAGCAAAATATCACATGCAAATTTTGAAAACAGATAAAGTTATTACAAACACAAACTTATATTGTACTCTTTTCTATACCAAGAAAGAAAACTATAAAATGATATCAATAATCCTAAATATCATATTGTTATAAACTTGATTTTAAAAACAACCAATTGTTGTTAAATCATTCCATGTTTTTAAAATGGATATTTCATAATACTTTTATAAAAACTACAATGAAATGTTTTTATAAAATATTAGATGAAATTAAACTTTGTAGCTTGTTCTAGCTCCTGTAGGAAATCTATTCTTAATCCCTAAAGACCAAAATCTCTTTAAAGGAGATTTCTTGAGTTTGGGCAGATACTTGTGATTCAAAAAATCTATATTTATGTCTTGAACTTGTATACTCCATTTTCCTTGGTCAAAGGTTTGTGGAGGTGTTTTTATTATGTTTCTTGGATTTGTGGTTCAAAAGTTAGTACCACTCAAAGTAAAAAATATACACTCTGCGCTGCTCCGCAGGAAGATTTTGGTGTGAAATTGACCAGGAACTTTTGTTGGGGTTAAGTAATATTGAAGTATTTTGAACACGTTAAGTGGTTCTACAAAGGTAGATAAGCCAGGAGATAGTTGACATTAAAACTTACTTGAAGTAAATGAGAGTCATCAAAGTACAAATGCTAAATGCTTAATCAATCTCAAACAATAGAGACACTCTAAAATCTTAACATTTGCTTTAAATAATAGTTTTTGAAGAGACTATATGAAAATGATCTCGAAGTTTTTGAACTAAATTTATAATTCTTTAACTTTCCATTCATTTAAACTTTAAAACATAGAATATTCATCTCAAAGAAGTCTAAAATAGAAAAAAATTAAGGAAATGTAAACCTCTTCTAAAGTATATAACGCAAACAAACTTAACCTCGATTAAAAAGATTAGACTTAAATAAATATTTATAAATTTAAAATATGATAACTATTCATGGATCATGGTGTGTGTAATTCTTTATGTCTTTTTTGTCTTGTGACTTAAGACTTATTGTGTTTCTTAGGATTGCAAATATAAAACCACAGTAAATCAAATACATGTAGTTTTCTTTAAGAACGACTAAAATAAAATTTAATTGGTTTCGTATGTTTGTATTGTGTATCATAAGTTGTAAGAAATTGTTAATTGACAATTGCAACTTTAAATTTGAAAAGCAACTTGTGGACCACTTTGAAAAATCAAGTGCAATGTCTTTATAATCATAACTGAATACAAACATACAATTAACAATATGAAATTAACACATAACGAAACAGAAAAAGACATATAAATGTAGTTTTAAATAGATCCACTCAAAAAGTCCTAATTTGATGAACAATGACTCTAATAAATATTTACAAAGTTACCATTTAAAAATTATTTGGATTTGAAATTTACAATACAATAGTAATGAAAAATTAATATTATTAACGTTGATTTCAAAAATTAAAAAATTCTAACTACGTTTATATCAAGTAATTTTTTTATAAACTTCCCAAAGAAACTAATTTAGAAAAAACACTCATCATGCAAGAGTATGCCAAAGTTGGTAGTTTTCAAATCATTCTAAGTACAATCAAATTGCGTAACACCTTTCTCTCTCTCTCTCTCTCTCTCTCTCTCTCTCTCTCTCTCTCTCTCTCTCTCTCTCTCTCTCTCTCTCTCTCTCTCTCTCTCTCAGCTCCCTAGGGTTTGTGTCTTCTCTCTCTTTCTGTGGGTGCGCGTGTGAGAAGTGAGTGCACGTGTGAGTTGTATGCGCATTGTGTGCGCAAGTGTGTGCGCGTGAGGTGTTTGTGTAGTTTCGGGTGTGTATAGGTGAGTTTCAGGTGTGTGTAGGTGCGCGTGAGGTTGTGTGTACAGAGTGTAAGAGCGTGTGTATGCGAGTGCGTGCGAGTGTGTGTGGGGTGTGTGTGTGAGGTGAGGTGAGGTATGTGTGTGTGTGAGCGCGTGTGTGTGTGAGGTGTGTGTGAGGGTTTGTGAGAGGTGCTTGAGGTGTGTGTGTGTGAGCGTTTGTGAGAGGTGCTTGAGGTGTGTGTATGTGAGTATAGGTGAGTGTGTGAGCATTAGGTGTGTGTCTATATGCGCATGAGTTTGTGATTCTCAGCGCTTAGGGTTTCAAAGTTTCTGGATTAAGTTTCACTTTAGCGAGGTTTTTGGTAGTGATTTTCAAAGATTCGTGATTGGTAGTGATTTGTAAAGATTTTCAACTGTTGAGGTTTTGGAGGTTTAGACTGTCTCAGCTAGGGTTTCTATCTTAGATAGGGTTTTGATTGTCGGTGTGCAAGGATTTTCTGAGGCTTTGTTGTGAACAAAACCCTAATTTAATTAAGCTTCCCCACACATCGATTGTACACGACAACTTCAATCAGAGCTTATTGTTCAGAGCTTATTGTTGGTTTTATTTGCAGACACTTCAAGTAAGTTAATGATAAATTTCTCAATTCTGCATTCTGCGTTTCAAGTTGCATCTGATTTTGTGTTTATAACATTGTATATGTGCGTGAGTGGAGAAGTGCCTGACACCATCGTTTGTGAGTTTGTATTGCTAATTTGTTTGTTTGTTTGCTGGTTTGTCTGCGATTTAATTGCAATAAACTGTAGTTGGTAAAAAAACAGCCATAACTGGGAACCATTTATTCTCGAGCCGAGGATAAACTTGTTGTCATGGTTCACTGGTAAAGTAAACGACGTCTCATTCACTAGTAATTGTTTGAATTTCAACCAATTTATCATCGACCCGAGAATAAATACAAGAAAATACCATGACAAGAAGTAAAGTATCTTCGAGTCGAGGATAAACTGGTTGAAATTCAATGATAAAAAGGACTAAGGACCCGAAATCATGCTTGTTGTTAAGCAGTCACAAAAAATTTATGTGAATAATATATTTGACCGTTACACGTCGATACTTGGCATCAAGAATAAAACCATAATTGTAAAAAATGAATCCTTGTTTATCCTCGAGTCGAGGATAACTAGCTTCCAAATTACGATACAATCAACGACCAAAGAAACATTTATCTTCGACTCGAGGATAAAGAATTCATGAGGTCATGACTTTCGAGCATTTACATGTTTGGTTATCCTCAACTCGAGGATATCAGGACACACAATCGAATGTGGTTTGTCATGAAAAAGAATATCTATCCTTGACTCGAGGATAGGCGACAGATTGATTTCTGATTACTACCTGGTCATGCATTCAGGAGATGGCAAATGACCCAATAACACCATATTCATTAAAATGGGACATTTCGGAGTCTCAATTTATCATGGTGTCTAATTTTAGGCAGTTATTAAATTCATTAATTTGAGACTATGTACTAAATTGAGACTCAATCTCGATTGAAAATGCTAAATAATTGCGCCAAATCATGGATTGTTCAATTCATTTTGTATGAAATTGAATATCATATTTAATTGGGTGTGTAACGATTATAGTGAATAGCTTAAAATGTACCAAGAAATGGAGCATATTACCTAAGAAAAACTAGAACATCCGATAAAAAACCATTGCAAGGATAAAATTACTCCACATAAATATAAGCGGGAGTAAATTTGATAACCCCTCTGAGAGGAACAAAATTGGTTTGGGATACACATATACACTCATTTAAATTCCACCTAAATGCATACATTTTCAGTTGGAAGAGAAATAATTACCAATTTCAGGAAGTTATACTATTTCCAAACAACAAGGTTGTTGAAATACCTAGCATTGAAAAGTTAGCATGTGTTGTAGCAATCCATTCAATAATTGCTATCAATAGAAAGTATTGATGCATCAAAGATAAATATACAATTAATGACACTCACAATGTGGACCGCCATATATACATCAATACTGTAACAAAACTCCCGGCTCCGTTGTATAATATTAAAAGCAACACATTACATCACTACATGGAACTACAAACACTAATCTAATTCTATCTACATTTAATATGCTATGCGCACAATAAAAGTCTACAATTCCATCATCTACATACAAGTTCAGTACATACTTCATAGAATATCCAATACGGAAGAACAAAAAATCAAATGAGTACATGCACCCCCACCTATTTTATATTGGTAAAATAACTCCAGTCTCCAAAAACCACAAATTATGTTGAAATCTATAATTCAGCTAAAGATGCCTTGATTATGTCCACTTGTGATTTTGGAATTCTTAACCTAGAGGAGCTTGTGTTTCCACGCAACCTAGGCTTCCAAGCCGTTAAAGTACAATCTATATACACCCAGATTGGTTCAGATTCAGTTTCTTCAACCCAATTATTCCCATGTTTAGAATCCCACCCTTGATACGTTTCCAAGTCCACATGACGTTGGGATGCAGGTTTGAAGTATTGCACTTTAATCTCATGAGAATGTTCACAATCCAGATGTGGATTAGTCAATGCCAAGGCAATCCAAATGGGCGCAAATCCCCATCAGCTGAACGCACCGCAAGTACATAGCCCTCGTACACATCTCTACCAACCTGAAACCATGGAGGAGGACAATGATGTCGTTGTCCAATGAATGGAGGGTCCTCTACATACTCCTCCCTCAACGACCCATCAATCTCATATTCATCCACCATGGATGGAGCATATCTAGATAGAGGCCAAAATCCCTCTCGTAGGAGAGACGATTCATCCAAAGGCCCCTCGAGGGAAGCCTTAACACCTCTCCAATAGTACATGATATGCTCGTTCTTCCTCCTATATTCACCAAGAGATCCTCGTTAGCCATAGATTCCCAAAGACTTAGAAACCCAGAGATACCCTTCAGAACCTCATCATAATTCTCATGACGTCGCGGAATCAAAGGAAGCGGCTGACCACGAGGCAAAATTGGCCTACCATCTGCCGTCACTTTCCACAGCTCGATTCCTCCAGCCTCCTTGGGCAACCAATCCCTATCTGTACAAAGAATTTTGTACTACATCTTTGGCAATCCATCTGAGCCCTTGTAGAACTTAAATTGTTGGTCCTTTGTGTGACCTGTAAGGGCCTCTTTGCCAATGTACAAATATCCTTGTAAAAAGCCCTTGAAATCGGGCACCTCTTCAATGAGGTGTGGAATAGCTGGCATTTTCTCAGCATCCATGAATGATTTCATCAAGAGTGGAATCGTTGGATAGCTATTTGACTTGAGTTTGGAACTCCATCTCCCAAACATTGCGTCAATATCCTCGTGAGTATGACCAACAAGTAAGAAGATGACATACACTTCACGGAAAATACCCATATGAACGAGGAGGGAAAAAAAACAAACACAAATCTATTTTTATTGTCCCCTGTGGCATTATCCAACTGCATTTGGAGAATTGGTGGTCACTGTTTCGCAGGAACAAGCTTAACCCGTGGAGCAGCAAGAGATCCAAGACACACGTTAGCATCCGCAAGCACAGCCTGAGAGAGAGGAGAAGCTCTTCCTCCCGTAAATAATTCACGAGAAGAATACGCCTGTGGACTCTCTAAGTTCTGAAGAAACTTTGCAATGGATCCAACAGTGTCGTTCAAGTCGGTGAGGAAGATGTCAAGAGTATAATGGGCATAACGAACATCTCCATGTCCATACGCAATCATTCCAATTAGGGCCATAGGCGATTTCATGAAGGACTCCGTTGCTTTATTCTTGTGAGAAAAATGAGGAGATGAGGTTTTGCTATGATCCATTTTATCATGGGTGACGCACACAACCTCATTAGGTTTTTCTTCCAAGTTCTTCCAGTTCCTATACTATAAAATTTGATGAGTCTGTTGAGAGGCCTTATATAACTGCAGCTTCACTTCCCACGTTTTGTATGCGGAAGACCCCCTTGTACAAGCCTCCTTTTATTGCTTGAGTTGGTCGCATCTTCCGCAGCGAGCAAAGTTGTCACCAGGCATCTTAGTAGAGTATTGTTCAAATTCGGAGCTCCAAATTCGACTAAGACCAGACAAAGATACTGATTTGAGGCCAAATCTTGAATTCACCTCATTCACTTTGGGCAACACTCCACTCCATTGAAAAGAGGCAGGCAGGAGTTTCGAGACCACCTTCAATGGTTGGAAATCGTTGTCATCCATACCTCAATTCCATCAAGCGTCACCACATGGTTGCCATTGGAATCCATGTGGATTTGCCTATGTACATCAAGCCAATTTGTGTTTCTGAAAGAAAACACCTCCAATGTCACAGTAAACTTGGTAGCGAAGTACAGAAATTGAACACGTGGAAATCGTTGAGTACAATTTTTTGGACAACAGACGGTGCGCGCAACAGAGTTGATCGATTGTGAAGTAGGAAGTATTTCCTTCTTTCGAGGGGAAGGACCCTCTACTCTCTGACGAGTGGTTTCGTATTGTCGAACGCCTACTCTAGGACCACGACAAAATACTTTAAGAGCTGCATTGTAAATGCTAGTTTGCTCTTGGTCATACAAGCTGACGTTGCAAAGAAAGACCTGTCGAGTTGGCCACGCTCGAAGGGCAAACATCCAATTCAATGGAATTTCAGTCTCGTCTAAGCATTCAGCGATTAGAATCGCAACATGATCATCTCCAAGTGGCCGACCACTAGTTTCAGGAACAAATCCAGAATCAACACTCTGGCAAAGTCCAATTCCAACATCAGCCCCAGATGTGTTTCCAAGGATCACGCGCTTTGAGAACCACGACGCGCGAGGAATTCCGTCACATGCAGTAACACCAGGAGGCAAGGTAGGTGGAACTCGGACAACACCATCGTATGAGCGATCTTCCATCTTCAAGGTATCACAATAGAATAGATAGAGGGTGAATTATTCAGTTATATCATCATAATTGTAAAGAACAGCTTCAATGAGAGGAGAATGAAACAGAGAAGATACGCTTATCCTCAATACGAGGATAATTGCAGATAAATAAAATTTAAATACTAAATTAGGAGATCATTCATTAAATCCATAGTGAGGTTCAACAACTCTTTAATGATTTGAACCCGAAGAAACACACCAAATATCCACATCACTCCAAACAAAGAGAAGCATTCAGAGATTAATCATTCTAATCAAGAACTAGAAAATTATTTCCTTAAATTTAAATTTGCCAAGAACCAATCGAGATATGATTTTAAAAATTAATTGCATGAAGCCTCAGTGAGATATCCTCGAACCGAGGATAGAACTCCATAACATTTCTCGAATATTTGAGAGCATAAATGACATTGGCAATTTACCAAAAAACATAAATCTGATATTTGACAGTTAACATTCAACATACGCCTTAGATGGCATCAAACTCAAAGTTAGTTATCCTCGATTCGAGAATAACTATCATAAATTTTGATATTGAAATATTAAGTACCTTACCTCGGATATCCTCGACTCGAGGAGAACACCCTGGGGGGGTCAATAACCAATAATGGGCAAAGATTGACAAGACATCAAATCCCGAGCCAACCAATGATCTCATGCAATATACTCATAATATTATCATTGAAATTTCATCCATTATCTTCGACTCGCGGATAAATGTAATTTAAAAAGATTATTGCCGTATTCGTACAATACTTTACACTTAAAATTTGAAAGCACTATGATTCCTTTGTTTTATCCTCGAGTTGAGGATAAGTCATTGTTGGTTATTTAATTATTCATCTCATCTGATTATATCAGTTTAGGTTATCCTCGACACGAGGATAACAGTGCTATAGTGATTCCGTCATATGCGGAGTGTCACAGATAGAGATTAAGTTTAAGTACGAACAAGGACCGCTCCAATGCTCAATGGTCAACAACACTTAATAACGTGCGATGGGGAAGTCGACCTTTACTCTTGCACATAAAGCAGAGGAAAAAACATTGAAATGACCGGTGCGACACAGGCAAAAAGAAAATGAAAATGACTTCAACCAACGTGCAAGAAATACAACAATATAAGAAATACAACCACACTTACACTCCTTCCCCAAAAACCTATCCAAGACATTCGTGTCCCCAAAAAAGACCTAGAACAATATAAACCTTAGTTCAGTATCTTACTGCAGAGGCAAGAGCTGAAACACAGAAGTGGAAGCGGAGGCGAGGCACAGAGAAGAAAGAGTTCGAAATGAGAAATTCCAGGGGGAAGTATGAATGTCGGGATGAACTCCGGTGTCCAAAAAACGGAGGTGGGCGGGAAAGACTTTTTCCAACGGCATCATTTTTGGGCGGGAAAATAATGTACTTTTGTCTCAACTTTTCAAGTGATCTTTTCAGGTTTCCGAGTCACTTCAATTTAGGAATGCGACAAACCCGAGTAAAACAAAATGAGATTTGTATTGACAAAATCGGATTTTCTAATGAATGAAAAACTGAGAGTTATATTTGGTTTATATGTAAAAGAGTAATAAAAATTAACAAAAATCTGCTATAAAGTCTTCAAAAAAATTGATTTAAAAAAAAATTAACAATTAAATATTGTAACAAATAGTATATTTGTAAACTAGTTCAAATGATAAGAATCAAATATAATAAATTATTATCATATACAATATATTGAGAGAGTATTAGAATTTTGAGAGTTTTTGCCAAAAATTATAGGTGCTATTTTGAGCTAATTCATGCATTTTGTTAACTTTCTAATTACAGACTATCCTTGATTCGAGGATAGCTATTCCAATTAGAATTAGAATTTTAACTAAAAACTAGCAGTTGGCGCTTGCTTTGCAATGCATTCGTTCAACCATTTTAATGTAGTTTTCATATCATAAAATATAAAAATCAATGGTAACAACAATCTACATAAAATATAAATATCTTATGAACATAAAATTTGTAATCAAGAATTACAAATATATTTTGGATAAGCACAAATTGCAACACAGAAATGCAAATTTCACACTGTCACCCAAAAACTCAAGCTAGTGCTTTGCATTGCATTCGTCCAACCATTTTAATGAAGTTTTTGTATTATAAACTTTATTTAAAAAATTGTCACATGATTCATTGCGCGGTTGGCTGCGCAATTAACTGCGCGGTTGACTGCACCGTTCCTATAGTTCACTGCACAATTGACTGCGTGGTTTATCGCTGCGTGGTTCACCGTGCGGATTATGATTTTAGTAGTATGATAAGCGTAGTAAAATCTGAATCGATTTAAAGAAAATAACTCTTAGAATATTAATAGTTTTAATCTACATCATTTGGTTTAGTATTGTTTTCAAATAAGAATTGAAGAAAATTTAATTTGGTTCAGGGTAAAGGTATTATATTTTCATTAAAGCATTATATGTTTCATGAATAAAAAATCAGACTTTTCTCAAATTTTGATCACTTATAAGTAAGATGATAAATGTTTTCTGCCACATACAAGTAGAAGAAGAACTCCGGTTTAAAGGGCCGGCGTGAATAAATTGATTGTTTGTTCCACCACTAAGTCCATGTCCATTGAGTTTATGTCAAGATTTTTGTTCACAAACTTTATAAATTAGGTAATAAGGAAAATTCAATACAATATTCATTTATTTTTAAACAAAAATCAATGTTGAATAGAACTTAAATTATTGTTTAAATTTTGGTTGAAACTTTTGTAGAATCTACACCAAGCCTCTACAATATATCTTCACAAGAATGGTATAAAAGAACACCAATGAATTGGATATCAAATTATCAATTAATGAAAAATTTAAACGTTAGACAAATAAAAAATTTATGGAAGCATATTATCACATGCAAATTTTTGAAACAAAAATATTTATTTCAAACTCACTGAACTTACATTGTACTCTTTTCTATACCAAGATGGAGTTTAACTTTAAAATGATATCAGTATTACTAAATATCATATTGTTATAGACTTGATTTAAAAAACAACCAATTGTTGTTGAATCATTCCATGCTTTTAAAAATGTATATTTCATACTACTTACATAAAAACTTTACTGAAATGATTTTATAAAATATTAGATGAAATTAAACTTTGTAGCTTGTTTTAGCTCTTGTAGGAAATATATACTTAACCCCTAAAGAAAAATCTTGGACTTGAATGGATTTCTGGTTCACAGGAAGGATAATAACAGATAGAGTATTCCTAGACCCGGTAGTGCACAGTTTCTGAACACCCTGAATGATCAGGCTACTGTTGTGGTATGGAGCTGCGCCGTCGAGAGAAACGTGCGTAAGATGCTGGAGAAAGTCCTCGGTTCTAATATCATGTAGGGCATAGTAATCATGACACAAGATCATACAACGAGATCCTCTTTCCCAAGAGAGGAGAATAGAGATAAGCCCTACCTGCTTAAGGACGTTCAGAAAGTCCCTACTATAGTTGATCACACGGAATTGGACCTGACATTACTCATCGACGACAGCGCTGAGAAGAACCTTTTGAACGATGAGTTCAGTGCGGTTCACCCTGAACCTTGGACAAGTGACATGAACGACAAGTTCCTCATTGACATCATGCTTCCCTGGTTAGGAGGGATGTTTAATTCCGGCCTTTCTGTGATTCAATATGTTCGTAATAATCCCCTTCCCGGATGTCCGTCTTCTACCATCTTTAGGACTTCAAAATTAGCACAAAATATAGTATTAGGGTGTTCACGGTCATGGGACTCGAGAAAGAAGACATTTGTTTGACCACTCATTCATGTGGGTGGAGTTTGAAGTTAGAGTTTCTGTTGGACTCAACAATTTGTAAGAAACCTTTTGTAAATAAATATTTTGTAAATAAATATTTACATACTTAGATGTATGTAAATAAATATTTTTTCACTATCATCTACTCAATATCACTTTCCATTCTCTTCTACATCATAGGACCCTGCGGTCATTTAGGTCGTTGTAGCAGTTGATTTTGATATTGCTTACAAATGTTTTCGTTCTGTATGCGCACAACATTCCTCCGAGACCTCAAAGAAAGTAATTGTTTTGTCAATGAACGGATTGCTTTGCTTCGAACAGTACAAGAATGCCATCCCACGACGTTTCAAGCGTGAGAACGTTATCGTGCGGCCTGGTCTCCTCGAGTTCTTCACAATACTTCTTAGGTACTTCGAAGTGGTATATGTTCGTCTATGAACTTACCCCGCTTGAAGAAGGTTCTCAATTTTCTTCTACCTCAGGGCATCAAGTCACGACTTCTTTTTTTGTATGGACGAAAGCATTGTTCTAAGCCCGAGATGTATCCATACTGCGACAAGAATATATTCAGATTATCAACTGACCAGAAGACGAAGCACACTTGCCTCCCTGGTCAAGTAATGATGGTTGCTGACCAACCAACGCGACATGTCTTCAGCGGAAACTTTGCTTGTTACTTTCCGACGCCCTGGCTAGGAGAAATGACTGTACCTAACGCGGTCAGTGTTATACCAAACATTGCGACAGCACTGATTCCGTTTATCCTCCCGCTGAGATCTTACGTATCGGTGAATGAGTATCTCAGGGGGCACCCGATGGACGGAAAATTCCCTCGTAGACTGTTAGAAGGTTGGCACTATGACTGTGTTCTATACGGTCATGCTTATGAGAATCCATAATGTGATTGATTTTGAAGCTAGTGGTATGTTCCCAATTTGTTATGTGAATAAAAATGGTGACTCACATGTTTATGCCTTCCATGTCCCTGACTATCTCGACGGTTATTACTACTTATATTCAGACCATCATGTTCTTTTGTAGATTGGCAGCCTAAACAATCGTAGGATCCTACAGTCGTAAGCCTCTATCAATTTCTCAAATCTTCTCAGCACATATTCGTATATGTTTACAAATCCAAGTGCTTTCATGGATTTGTATCGTAGCATCTTACTATGTATGCCACGTATTTTGGTTTGCCACATGATACAACGTCGTTTGATGCTATTTTGAACACTGTTATACAATTTCATATAGTATGAAGAGCAATTCATAGCAAAAGCAAATTTTTGTAGTCCTATTTCTTTGTTTATAGTTTAATATCGTACTATCCCACGATCTACAATCCATATTGATTTTTGACTCTAAGTCCGGATATCCTCAAATAGTCCAGATTTAGTTAAATGTGGCATAAATGCCATTGTGTATACCTACGCAGTGTACTACTTAAGAAGCAAAACCTGAATGACTTGTTTGGTCTCATTCCAGCTAAAACTAGAAGCATGCACAAACAGATCAACATCGCGATCTAAACCGCAGACAACGTTGAGGATACATTATAGGTGCTTACAATACGTCTCCTGTCCTCGTTTGCCAAGCGACTTTTTCGACATGTCTTTGAAGGATGGGCAATCACATTTTGGGAATTGACCAATTGAAACCAAATACATCAAGACCTTGGAAATACTTCTGGACTCCAAGCTCTGAACGCATCCTTGAGCTGGTCGCGGCACCATAAGGATCTTGCGAATTTTGCCAACCACCGACAGTGCAGAGGCGCAGCTATTATGATCTTTTGAAACCGGTACCTGCGGGTTTCGACGGATATTCTTTCCGTACCTCCTTGTGGGATGCTGTGACGAGTTCATGGACGGTGTAAGTCGGGGCAGCAATACTTTTCCCGTCTTGTACGATCTTAGCAACACACTTCTTCCTCGTGATGGCCTGAAGGGCAAAACACGCTTCTGCAGAGGTTTTAGGGAGTTTTAGGGAGTTGTAGCACCACAAATTTTTAATTTTTTTTAGTTAGGAGGCTAACTATAATAATCTTAGACTACTTAGTTCAGTTTTTGGGGTTAACACTACTTTAGTACAGTTTAGTAGATAGGTAAGAAAAATCGATTTAGAAAGATTGCTTGGATACCCTAAAACCACGAAGGACGGACCCAGGACCCCAAGCCCGGACCCCAAGCCATGATCCCAAGCCCGGACCCCAATCCCGTATCCCAAGCCCGGACCCCAAGCCCGGAGCCTCAAGCCCGGAGCCGGGACCTTATACCCGGGCCAGCCCACCTTATCCCGGGCCAGCCAACCTCGATCATCCAGTCAGCCCGGAGGCCAACTATAAAGCCCGGAGGACGACTGTAAAGTCCGGAGGTCAACTATAAATCCCGGAGGACGACTGTAAAGCCTGGAGCATGGTTGTGAAGCCTAAAGCATGGCTGTGAAGCCCGGAGCATGACTGTAAAAGCCCGGAGCACGAGTGTAAAGCCCAGAGGACAAGCTGTAAAGCCCGGACGAGCGGGAAGGAACAAGATCAGAGCCTTCGGCTACACCCCGAGGGAACCCTCTCTACGGGTCTTCTACTTAAACAACCGACCAGGCTGCTCTTCCTCACAGCATTACTTGGAGTCAAGAGCAACAATCTAAAAGTGGAAGCTGGAGCATCGAGCCTCGTCAAGGTGACAGCTGAAGGTGGAAGCTGGAGCTTCGAGCTGCGAGAAGGTGGGAGCTGAAGGTGGAAGCTGGAGCTAGGAGAATCAAGACGAGGACCAACCGGTGCGAGTTAAGGTAAGCCCAACCTCCTTTCCAGCCCAGTACCTTGTCAAAGACCAGGACGACCAGGACGACCTTGTCGAACCCGACACAGAAGTCAAGTACGGAGCAGAGGTCCAGCAGCAGCCAAGCACAGAGGTCAAGACGAGGACCAACAGCTTGTCAAGCCTGGAGTAGAGGTCCAGCAGCAGCCAAGCACGGAGGTCAAGACCAAGACCAGCACCTTGTCAAGCCCAGAGCAGAGGTCCAGCAGGCAGCAGAGTGAGGTGATGTCAAGACAAGGACGAACTTGTGCAGCCTAAGTTAAGGTAAGTCCGACCTCCTTTCGAGCCCGGCACCTTGTCAAAGACCAAGACGACCTTGTCGAACCCGGCGCACAAGTCAAGCTCGGAGCAGAGGCCCAACAGCAGCCAAGCACGGAGGTCAAGACAGGACGACTTTGTCAAATCCGGCATATAAGTCAAGCCCGGAGCAAGAACCAACAAGTAGCTAAATCGGGCAAATAAAGACGAGGACAAACTAGTGCGAGAAAGGACGACCCTGTCCAGCCCGGTACCTTGTCCAGCCCGGAACCCGGGACCTGAGGTTCACAAGGAAGGAACTAGTATTAACCAACTTCCCAGCAAGAGGGAAGGAAGTAGAACAAAGAAGGAAGAAAAGGGGGGGGTCATGGCCTCTCCCAATCTGGTAATGGCCACGGTTAAAGTCATTTACCCGCCATTCCCAAAGATCCTCTTGAACTTACTGAACTCAAAGAGGATCTTCTGCGCATGGGATGTCTCTCCATCCTTGAACGTTGGAGTTTTTGTATTGAGTCCACGGTGCAGGAGTTAAGGCAAGACTCGTTGCCGGAACCCGAGGGAGATAGTATACGTGCTTGCCCAAGTCGGTGGACCATGGGGAAATGGCAGGAGGTGTAGGAATTTCCCCGGCAAGGTTCAGAATGGACGAGTTTGAAGAAGGAGGAGTACGCCAAGGGACAATTTCGCACCAAGGACTCCAAGAATGGTTACGGGTTGAAGGATTGCATAGACCCTCGAGTACAACGTGTCTTTGCATTCCTGGTACCTATTCTACACCCTGAAAAACCTACATGAGTCACCGTAACCCTTGCCAACACCATGTATGGATCGTATCTAGGGAAGAGGATGGTGAATTGGGCCATCATCGTGAAGGACGTAGTACTCCGGTTGACAAAGAGTGTTAACAATGCCAAGCGTTCTTCTCTTTGCCCCTTCTTGATCCACCTCTACCATCACTTCAAGGAAACAACGCCGGAGGAGACAACGGCGTACGGGACTCATGTGATGATGACGAAGTTTCAACGGACCGAACCGGAGTTCGAGTTAGGCTCTGAAGGAGAAAGCACTTCCTCCCCATCAGCAAAAGAGGTACCTCCACCCCCCAAGCGCCAGAGAAGGAGAGAAGAAGGAGCCCCTTCTACTCGGACCCGAGCCGCCCTCCGCGCAGCAGTTACCGGACCCGCACACCTCGGAGACAAGACCTACCGAGCATCCGAGCTAATTGAGGCCCTTCGTGTGTATGTAGAAGACACGGACAAGACATTGGCACATGTGAGCAGCTTGGTGGGCAACCCACCCATCCAAGGACTAGTCACGGCGGTCAAGAGAAGTATAGGAATACCATATTCGTTATATTGGGAGATTTAGTGACTCCCAAATTAACACATGTAGATCATAAGAGCAAAAGTGCACATCTAAACTCTACAATATGGAGGGATATGAGTTTCCATTAAATTGGGAGGTAATGTTTTCTACAAAAACCCCTAGAAAAATGAGTACTACGGATAACATTACATTACGAATCTAACTATAATATTAAAAAGAAGAACACATTAGTTGACACTTCTTTTATACCACATGTGTTCATTGAATATGAATAGCTAAATATTCACACTCGATCCTACTAACCCGGATTAACACCATGCTCCAATTTAGCTAAAAGTGAGCTAAATGACGGACAAATATCCACTTATAAGAGAATTAGCTAAACACATTTTGATGAGCTTTTTTTTAATTAAAAGAATTTCAATTCTCCTTGTGGAATACACATTGGCAAAAAAAAATTTGTAGTTGAATCTTGCACATGACCTCCATCCCTCTTTGAAGACCTAGGTTTCCATGCAGTCAAGATTGAATCGGTACTCTCCCACGTTATGGCTATTCCCTTTTCAATTGTCCAGCGAAGGTTGCAATCTGTATCCCAATCTTTATAGAACTTCAGAACATCCCAATCGCGCGATATAGGGCGGAAGAATTGGATACGCACGGTGTTTGGCATATCCGGGTTAGAATTAGGATCTGAAACAGCTTGAGCAATCCAAAATTGGCGCTCATCCCCATCACAAGGCCGTAATGCAACAAAATAGCCAGCAAAAAGATCACGACCAACTCTAAAAGAAGGAGGTGGACGATCGCGTCTCTGGCCAACAAAATGCTCATCTTCACGGTACTCCTCGCGAACCTCACCCTCCGCTGAGAACTCATCTTCAATGGCATGGGCAATTTGCGTCGTTGGCCAAAAGCCGTCTTCCAATGATATTGGCGTATCCATTGGAATTATCAAAGCATCTCTAACATCGCGCCAATAATAAGATAGCGGCTCAAAACGTGATCTGGCTTCAACAGACTCCCGCGATGATTGCTCCCAGTGATCGATGAATCCTGAAAGTCCCTTCACCACCTCATGGAGATGCCGCATCGTAGAAGGCTTCGGTGCATCAGGTTCTCCGCGAGGCCATAAAGACCTCCCTTCAGAATCTTCCTTCCACAATTTGATGCCACTACCTTCTCCTCCCTTAGGAAGCCAATCCTCATCATGACAAAGGATTTTATACTTCATTACCGGACAACCACTTGAGTCCACATAAAACTTGAACTGATGAGCCTTCGTATGACCCTGCAAAGCTTCATCACCGTCCGCAATCATATCCCCAATGAACTTCTTAAAGTCAGGAACCTCTTGGATGAGATGCGGGATTGTGGGAACACTCTCATTTTTCATAACGACCTCATGAGCAAAGGAATGGTTGGAAAACTCTCCTTCCTCAGTGTCATACTCCAACGACCAAATAATGCATCTATATCATCATGTGTATGACCAACTAGCATAAAATTAACATATACCTCGCGGAAGACGCGTTTTGCTACAAGGAGAGACCAAAAACAGAAAACAAATCTATTTTTGTTATCACCAACTGCATTGTCCATTTGCACGTTCAATATAGGTGGCAAAGACCTCCCTGGAACTGGGATATCTGGAATCGGCCCTAATGGATCCAAACACATCTCTGCACCCCGTAATACCGCCGCATACAATGGATGAGAACTAGATTCTGGAAAGAGTTGCCGGGACGATGACTTCGGAGGCGCCTCCAGGTCACGCAATAGTTTTGTAAACGACCCGACCGTGTAATTGGCATCATGGGAGTATAAATCAAGGCCGTAATGGGCGTAACGTTGGTCCACATGACCATGGGCAAGCATGCCTGTGATTGCAAGAGGCAACTTCATAAGCCCATCTAAGTGCTTTGTTTTATGTGAAAAAACCGGGGAGGTGGTCTTCGAGTGATCCATCTTATCATGCATGATGGTAAGAACCTCCTGGGGCGACGACTTTGATCGGAATCGGTTCAGGTAGTACAAGTCCCGATGTGAGAAAGCAGAATCGATGTGAACCTGCATCTTCTTCTGCCATAGCAGTGATGCTTGTGTTCCAAGTTGAGTAAGCTTCTTCTGATCCTGGTATTTGTCACAAGTAGAACAACGGGCAAAGTTGACTCCACCTTTCTTGGCATAGTACTCAGGGAAGCTCACTCGCCGAATCTTACTCAAGCTTGAGGTTGAGATTGGCGGCAATCCACAATTCGCAAGATGATCATCAAGAAGCGGTATCTGATCCTTCCACTTAAAACTTGCAGGAAGGACCTTTGCCTCAGCCTTCTTGCTAGATGGGAGAACACGAGACTTGTGAGGCATGTGGTCCGCATGTCTATCGAGAATGGCTCCAAGAGCGGCAGTAGCCACAACCGTATGACCTCTAGGCTTGCGCAAACGAGTATTCCCGTGGTGTTGAGCAGCATGACCAGCGGCAGCGTCCTTCGCATTCCGATAGAAAGTACTCGAACTTACACCCATGATTATCATCCAGGCATGGGCACAAACGTCCACACCCTCTAGAGTCACAACCTTCCTACCCGCAGCGTTTCTAAAAAACTGTCTGTGAACATCAAGTTTGATATGATTTCTGAACTCCACGATGGTCTCACTGTACAAGCGAGTCCGAAGGACTTTTATTTTCTCTCTAGGGTAGTGTTGAACACAGTTTTGAGTGCAACAACTATTGCTCGCAACAACGTTAATGGAAACAGGGGTCATGAGGAATTCAGCATTCTTGGACACTATTGGACGTGTATTCCTTGAGGAATTGTCGTACGAACGGGAGCTCCCACCTAGAGGTCTGTTACGCTCAACCAACCAGACATTGTAAACGTCCCTAAGGCAATGATGGAAGAGACTCACACCGTTTAAGAAGACTTGTTGAATAGGCCAGGACTTAAACGAGTACCTCCACTCATCAGGAGCTTCCTCCAGAACAAAAGTACTGGACACCTGTACTACAACATTCGAATCCCCAAGAGGACCAGAGGAACCTACAAGTGCACTGGACCGGACATTACGAACCAACCCCTCCGCAACGCAAACACCCGAACCATTGTGAAGCGAAACAGTCATCCCGACCCAGAGACGGCGAGGAATAACATCAAACTCAGGAAGGTCTAGGTTCTCAGGAGCGTCAACATGAACATCGTCGCCCTCCAAAGACGATATCCTACATTCCAATGAGATGAATATTAAATAACCCTGACAAATAAGATTGGATAAATATCTTGTAGGAATAGACATCAATGAAGAAGCATAGGAGGAGGGTAATTAATCTCGATTCGTGGTAAGGTCTGGTGCTTAAAAATAACTATGATTTAAGTGAGTTGACATTGTAAACCAGGCAACTTTAGCTCGACTCGAGGTAAACTCATGCGGTATTTTATGACAAGTATAAAATTTCATGCGATTAGTTTTAATCCGAATATGAAATCATCTCACCCTAGTCAGTGACAATTAAGCCCGACCCAACCTAAATTAATGACTATCAGACTCATTGTCATTTTTTCTCGAGTCGAGGTAAACAAAAATAGAAAATAAGGTATGACAGTTTAGCTCGAGTCGAGCTAATCTGTCATTGGACAGAAAGAAAGCCAGTTTAGCTCGAGTCGCGCTAAACTGTCTTACAATATTGATTTGACAGTTTAGCTCGAGTCGAGCTAAACTGTAGATACATTGTAGTAAGACAGTTTAGCTCGAGTCGAGCTTAACTGTCAATACATTATAGTAAGATAGTTTAGCTCGACTCGAGCTAAACTGTCCTTCTGTGATTCTCGGCGTCTTTTTAGGGATTCATATGGTAAAACTCTTCAGCCTTTGAATCTGACTAGGTTCTAGGGTTTGGGGTTTAGGGTTCACATTACTACAACCCAAATCTTTCTGTCAGTCGTCAAGAAACTCGCAGTGATGCTTCAAAATCATAATAGCAACTAGAACCACCGCAATAACCCTACACACTGTCACATCCTAATTGCTAGAGACTGTGCACGGAGAATGCAAGAAGTATACATTATGTACCTTATGAAGAAGACAACTGGTGCGTTGTTGCCTCGCGCAAGCGTCCTGCTCAACCGTGCGCAACCTATAGATGTTACCCTCCTCAACCTCCGACAGTTGTTCTACCTCCAAGCCTCTCCACAACAACCTTGCACAGCAATCAAAGTGAGAAGGAAAGAAATGAAGAAAGTTTTCGAGGATCGGCAAGGTCACTCACGGACACACGACCGTTTCAGAATTGGCGGGAAGAAACTTCAAAATTGGCGGGGGGACTTTTCCACAGCCCCTAAAAAAGTGCAAATTCTAAATCTTAGCGGGAAACTAAATCAACTATTTCCTGGCTGACTAAAATAAGGAAGAGTACATACCTCGAATCTACTCGTACATGCGAGTTATATACAAGGTTTTAGGGTAACGCTCAGGGTTTGGGTTAGGGTTAGGTTTAGGGTTTAGGATTAGGGTTTGGTTTTAGGGTTCAGGGTTTGGTATTTAGGTTCAGGGTTTTTAGGGTTCAGGGTTTAGGGTCCTTCGTTTAGGTGTTATCTTCTGATGTCATTTCATTTCAATATAATAATACTTTGAAGATTCAAGATATTTGCCAATTCAACTAAGGTATTGAGAAATGTAGAGAAGATATTGAGATGATTAGAAATAATTTGTATTACAATCCAAATAGGACTTATCTATTATGTTGAAATCAAAGACCTTAACAAACGAGTAGCATTCACCACAAAAAAAAACATGTTATATGTGCACGTGTATTTTTAGCAAAAAAGTATGTATTCAAACATGCTTTGGACATCATTTCTTTGGGGTTTTAAAACTGTGCATCATGTTACTATTTTGTCATCAATTCAGAATGTGCATTCTTTGGCAAGAATTCCATGTGTCCCCATGGTCTGAATTTCAAATTGAAATTGGTTACTATCCACTTAGAGGTACTCAAACACTTGAAATGTGCGCAAACTAATATTAATTTTGGATTCAAATATCTTATATTTGAGTTCACATTGTATTATCATGAGTTTAGGGTCTGGCAATCTAAGCATGACATGAAAGATGGAAGAATTCTTGACCATACACAATTTATTTCATGTTTTGACATGAAATTAAAGACTTTGTCATTTGTAAAACATAGAGAGTGGAACAATTTTTAATGATTTAAACAAGAAACGGAGAGACCTCCTCATGACAAAAAAAGGATAATCAAAATATAAAATATAACTAATACAAAGTGTATCACTTAGTGCATGAGGCATAATTTAATGTTTGTAATGTAAGTAATTTTGAATTTATTTATACATGCAAAAAAGGAATAATTAGTTTTTGAGCACGTTCTAGTGGTCGCAAATTATATTTGAAATTCTCAAAATTTTGTAGAAGGATGATAAAAGTCATGAGGCATAATTATTAGTAATTTATTTTCTCAATGAACGTCTTCAATAAAAGTTATGCGAGCCAAAAGAGAAACTTCTCGATTGCCGGCACGTCGAGCAACCTAAAAAACGTTTTGCTATGACACAGTATGGAATGTGATATTTTCAATACATAGAAGTAATATTAGAACGAATGATATTGTGGAAAAACATGTTATTTTTCTAGTGAAAAACAAGATTACATCCCAATTCATACATTTTCACACATTGTCACATATTATTGATTTTGGGTACCAAGAATACTTAGACTTCATATCCACTGAAGACTATGGGATCGTCATATTTTTTTTCTTTTTAATATTACTACTGGAGATTTTGATCCACATATTATAAAAATCCTTTTAAAATTCAAAAGATTACTATTTCACTTGTGAAATACTTAACCATAAAGAGAAGTGGGCGGAGTTCAAAATGATTGTTTGTAGAAGTGGATATACACATTGCACATACATCAGCTCGGTTTTTAGGAGAGGTGGGCGCCATCACTTTGTGCAATGAACCAAAACGAGTGTGTGCACACAGGTTAGCTCCAATAGCGCTAATGTGTGCCTCATCACTAGGTGCAGTGAACTAAAAAGAAAATATGCACAGTTTAGCTCTATTAGCGCTAAATTGTGCACCATCACTAAATGGAGTAGATTAGAAAGCAAAAATGCACTATGTAGCTCCAGTATAGAGAAGATGGCTTCTAGAGAAGTGGATACTAAGTAGGAATCCATACAGTAATTATGAAATGTACAATAACTGTAGTGACAAAACTATACATCACCTAATGTCAACTACCACTCTAAATGTCAATCCTAGTAAATAGTGGAACATAAAGTTTTTTACTTGTGGACAATTAGTTTAGGAAACCTTAATCATGGTTTGATTACATCTTGAGCATCATAGTAAAGAAGGGTTGAGTGCATGTAGAAAAGCAAGAATTTGCAAGAAAGAGCTTGGGAACAATCGGACGTAGGTAAGGAGCAAACGAAAAATATCAAAAATTGGACAAAGTAGAATGTAAAATATGGAGGGAAAATGAAACAACAAGTAGAAGATTGGAAATATAAGAACATTCTTCTGGAAACGAAAATGAGTAAAGAAAGGAATATTCGAAAAGGAAAAAACTTAAACATACAATAAATATAGAAATACAAGTAAAATACTCATTAGATATCCATCACATATTATGCATTCAATGTGCATTACATATTCAGTAAATATTCATTAAATACTTATTGAATATTCAAATACACATTAATTTTTACATTAGAAATTTAGGCACTATTCATTAACTAATCATTAAAAGTGCATTAAATACTCTATAAATAATCATTAAATATACAAATATTAGTTAAACTATCATAAAATATACTTTTAAAACTTCAAACATTCATTCGGTAAAATTTAAATATTCTTTAATTGTGCATAAAAGTTACAGATATACAAATATACATGAAATACTACTAAAATCATAATCCGCGCAGTGAACCACGCAGCGATCAACCACGCAGTGAACCGTGCAGTGAACTATAGAAACGATGTAGTCAACCGCGCAGTTAATTGTGCAGTCCACCGCGCAGTTAATTGCGTGGTCAACCGTGCAGTGAATCATGTTTTTTGTTTTTTTTGAAAATAAAAACTACATTGAAATGGTTGAACTATTGCGTTGCAAAGCAAGCGCCAATTGCTAATTATTGTGTGGTTTATTGCGCGGTTTTGAAATTTAGGATCTTGAGTTTCTTGATGTGTCAAATTTGCATTTGTGTGTTGCAATTTGTGCTCTTGATTACAAATTTGACGTTCAAAATATTTTTTGACTTAAGCATTTAAAGATTGGATTGTAAATTATGAATTGTAAACTTGGAGTACAAAAGGTGTGAAGTTGGAGTTGTGATCTTGGAGGTTGGCATACAAAGTTGGAGTTGTAAAATTGCATATTTGAGTTGTGGAGATTGAAATTACAAGTTTTGAGGTGAGATTGCAAGTTTTGAGATTGTAATTGCTAATTGAGTTTGTAGGTGTGTGAAATTGAGATTGTAATTGCAAGTTGAGTTTGTGGATGTCTGAAATTTGCATTTGTGTGTTGCAATTTGTGCTTATCCAAAACAAATTTGAAACTCTTTATTACAACTTTGACGTTCAAAACATTTTTGAAATTCCATGTTAAAATGCAAAAAATCTAAAACCTAATTAATTTTTCTCTATTCTATTCTATTACATAATGAAAATTCATGAATATATTTCAAAGACATATATATATATATATATCTTATGTAGATTGTTGTTACCTTTTTTTTAAGTATTTTGTGATTCAAAAACTACATTAAAATGGTTGAACTAATGCATTGCAAAGCAAGCGCCAGCTGCTAGTTATCCTATAAAAAATCATTACAAAGTCATTAGTTATTGGCTAATTATATGATGACACATTAAATTATCATTAGATAATTTTTTTAAATATCTTAAAAATGCAAGAGATGGGAATGAGAATAGTTGTGGATAAGACGATAAGAAATTGAGGTTGAAGATGAGACGAAGAATAAATGCATGCCGACCGGTAGTCAAAACATATTGAGCTTATAGAATTTATCAAGTATCAAAATTGTGTGCTAGGGAAGAGTTTTGATAGAGGGCTATTACAAAATGAATTGTAGTAGGTGAACAAATGAGGGATAATATTCATGACAATGGTGGCTAAAACTAGTTTCCAACTTGTTGACAAATAGTGTACTAGAAAAAGAGAATCTCCACCGGGGCCGAGGGACCGGGATGCAAGAATAAACACGGTAAAGCCCACTCCGTGAGGCCTAGGCCTGTGTCTCGGCCCAGGCCTGTGTCTCGGCCCACTGGAGTGGCGGCGACGGTTCTTCTAAACAATAAATTTACAAATAGTACAGGGAGACCAAAATTCCCCGGTAGCATGTGTTCAATCATGTAATTACACGAGGGAATAAAAGAAAATCAATAAACATCCCAAAAAAAATTAGCCTACTATGGCGTTAATGTTGGGCGCAGGCGTTCCCTCATAGTGGCCAATTCGGTTTAGGTGCGGGGGGAAAAGGGTAACCCCCCTCCCTTCATCTCAAACTTGGGCACCTTCCCACTGGCGTGGAAAATTCCCCGTTAGGGGTGGAGATGTTGTAAGTACTGGTTTTGTACCCTTAGAGTAAAAGCAAAATGAAGTGAAAAGTAAAGAAAAAATTCACACTTTAGCTCTATTAGAGCTAAAGTGTGCACCATCAGTAAATGTAGGGAACTAAAAAGGAAATATGCACACTTTAGCTCCAATAGAGCTAAAGTGTGCACCGACGTTTATTTTATAATTATACAATTGCAAGATGTGGTCTTAACATACTTATTGTCAGTTCGATTTTCATAGTAAATAATATCAAACTCATAAAAAATCAAAAGGTGAATTGAAAGTAATAAAATTTTAAAATCGTAGCTTTAGAACTCTCTTAAGTGTGCTCCACCTTATAATTGGTGTAGGAGGAACTTATATACGCCCGTAATACCTTGAACTTGTTCTAATAAGATTAAATTGACTTCTTGAAACTCCGGGTATCAATAGTAAAGGTGAATGAATTGTAGTGCAACCATATGTAATACCCAAGGGTCTCACCCGAATATCACGAAGGGTATCCTGAGGGTATCTCGGGAGCACCACACGGTCACAGGGTTTCGACCCTCATGGCTTTAGGTGCCCCCACGAACTCCCACGAAATCTGGGCGCGAGCCTTTTCTTCTTCTCATTTGGTTGCTGACCAGGTTTTCTGAGCGTACTTCCAAGCGTTTTTATTTTGCGAGTTTTGTGAGTTTATGCGTTGGTTCGTCGTTGCGACTTTGTGTCAGTTTCGTTAGCTATAGGGTTTGTTAAGTTTGTGTAAACTGTAGCGCTGAGTTTAGGCTTTCGAGCGCAATTCACTGGAGGTTAGGGTTTCATGCGGATAGGGTTTGTAGGACATGCGATTTTTTTGTTGTGTGAGTTCGCGTATGCTGTAGCGCTAGAGTTTAGGGCTGTTTGTTTGAGATTCTTTGAGTTTTAGTGAGTTTGTGAGAGTTTGTGTGAGTTTGTGTGAGTTCGTGTGACTTTCTGTGAGTTTCCGAGAGTTTCTGTGAGTTTCTGTGAGTGAGTGAGTTTCTGAGAGTTTCTGTGAGTTTTTGTAAGTTCCTGTGAGTGTGTGAGTTTCTGTGAGCTCGTAGAGTCTGAAACGGCCGTGCGCGGAGGATTGATGTGAACAAGGAACAAGACTTGCAGCTATTTCAGTTGGATTTCTCAGTTTTAAAGGTAAGTGCACTCATTCAGTCTTGCATTTCTTTCGATATTTGTGTAGTTTTGCTTTAGATCTGATGTCTTGAAACATTATGATAGCATTGCTTTTGATGTATGTGTGAGAAAATAGATGAGATTGTGTATTCAATGTGCTGGTTTGAATGTGGTGGTTTGTGGTGGTTTGTGGTTATTCGTCGTGGTTTGTGCTAGTTTAAATGTACTGGTTTGTGCTGGTTTGAATGTGGTGGTGTGTGGTGGTTTGTGGTTATTCGTCGTGGTTTGTGCTAGTTTAAATGTGCTGGTTTGTGCTAGTTTAGATGTGCACATTGAAGTTAATGTTGTGGTTTCAATTGCTAAATTCAATGTGCTGAATTCAATGTGTTAATTTCATTGTGCTCATTTCAAAGTGCTGATTTCATTGTGAATGATTTCAATGTGTTGGTTTCCATGTGCTACTGTGATTGATATTGTGTGTGTGGGTTTGTTATTGTTGTTGCAGGACGTTTAGTTCCAGCAGAATTAGACTGGGATTAAGGTTCATAAACCATGGCTGAAAGGTAAAATCCATGCTCTCACCCAAGAGCCCTAAACCCTACACCTTCAATATCATAGCACGAAAGAAGAATCTGCACAAACTGCAATAAATATGCTCTTCAATGAACACAGTTTAGCTCGAGTCGAGCTAAAGTGGAAAATCGATATTGCACTAATGTCCATACTTTAGCTCGACTCGAGCTAAAGTGGGCCTCCACTAAGCACTATTGTCCACACTATAGCTCGAGTCAAGCTAAAGTAGGCCTCCACTGTGCACATTTGGCCACACTTTAGCTCGAGTCGAGCTAAAGTGCGCTCTCCAGCATGCTCTTTTGGCTACACATTAACTCGACTCGAGGTAAAGTGTGACCAACAAAGCACGCTTAAGAGCGCAGTTTAGCTCGAATCGAGCTAAAGTGGGGACAATAGTGCACAGTGGAGGCCCACTTAAACTCGAGTCAAACTTAAATGTAGACTTAATACGTCTTTGGTTGCGCTAAAGCCGGCTCCAGCGAAAGAAATTAAAAATAATTCTCGAAAACTCTCAGTCAAAAATAGCATGACCTTCCAGTAAAGCCAACACACTTTACCTCGAATCGAGCTAAAGTGTGAGACAATAAACATAAACAACAACTCAAACACAACAAGATTCGGACTTTAAACATTCCAAAAGTATAGTAAACCAATGATATCGACGACCCAACTCATGTCCACTTCTCGTTATATTTTCACATGTGTGCAAGAGCTTCAGTCTTGCTTCAACCACTTGAGAACCTCAAAGAGTGAGGTTCGTGAGTGATCAAAGCGTGAACTGAAGCTCTTTCGCAGTTCTGAGAGTTAAACGAGAAGTAGCCATGCTTGAATAAAAATGTATAGGAAAGTCGTTTGAATGTATACTGTAAGTGTCAGAACTGTTCAGCTATGCATTCCATGCATGAGCACTTTAGCTCGAGTCGAGCTAAAGATGAAGCTAAAACTTGAATACAACATTGATACATTGGTGTAATTGCAGTCTCCTAACTCAACTCACGTCTACTTTACGTTCACCTCTCATAAATCGTGCAAGAGCTTCAGTCCCGCTTCAACCACTTGAGAACCTCAAAGAGTGAGGTTCGTGAGTGATTTAAGGAGAACTGAAGCTCTCCCACATTTCTATGAGTTGAACGAGAAGTAGGCATGAGTTGATTGTAAGTGTCTAAGAGAATGTTCTCAATGACTAAATTTTGTTGCAGAGTATTACTCACATACTTGAATAACGGTACACTTTAGCTTGAGTCGAGCTAATGTGTGACCTCGCCGTCCTAATCGGATGATCAATAGAGCAATCTAATATCTTTGCTCTGTTTCGTGCTTGTGCAGATCTGAGAGGGACAGGATGGTGTCGCAGCTGCAGCACTTCTTCCAGCCAAAGCCTGTCGACGTTGACGATGACGATGACGATGGAGACGACAACAACCACTTGGATTGCTGGGAGCTGAAGGACCCATCGATGACACTGAAGTGGACGCTTCTATGGGCGACCTATACAGATCATTTAGTGTTTGGTCAGACCTTCGCTGGTGCTGTCGTCATCCCCAGCACATCGACTTCAAGACCAGAGTTACTGATGTAGTCCACGAAGATAACGATCACGTTAAGTTGTTGTGTGAGACGACCACTGAGTCCTTAGATCCGTATATCTTTACTATTATAATAAACAATAGTTCATCTCCCTTCTGTATCCTGGATTTAGTCGATTCTCTTAGGTCTTCCAAATTTGAGGAAATAGTGACTCAGGTCGAGCATGAGATCTCCCTTAAGAAATGGGAGACTAGTAGCGGACAGCCGCTGAAAGCAAAGGCTATAGCTAATAAACTGCGCGTCATTCTATCTAGAATGAGTACCTTTGCCGCTCTAGATAAGGCGAAGAATATCGCGGCAAGACGCCCGATAGAACTTTCAACGGTTTCGGGGGCCGTGACCGGTAGCCAGGACATGAGTCAAGCGTCGGTACCGGTTAGAACACCAGGTGCGAGAACAAGCCGAAGCACCCTGCGCAACACGCTGTCTGCTTCCCCCGTCAAGAAGCGCTCAGCTGCCAAGAAGCCGGAGACCTCTTCAAGAAAGAAATCGAAGCTCGTATCGGAGGAGGAGCTAGCCAATTCGATGGCCTCTGCACTCTCGGAGCTCCCTAAGGTGCTCGGATACGGAGAGACAATCGACTACAACAACGTCCAACAGATTTACCAAAATTCTGGACGGAGTGTCACAACTGCTTCTTCAAAGGCGACAGAGAGATGAAGATCGAGCTTGACGTGATGAGGTTGCATAATGCACCGCCGGAGTGGACGATCCGTGCGTTCGAACCACGGGGCATGGAGGAGTTGAAGCATTACTACCTCCAGATGCCAGACAAGACGTAGAAGCAGACTCTCTGCGTCATGCCGAAGCTCGACACTATGCCGACGACTGTGGAGGAGCTCAGCGACTTGCGACTTCTACATTATCAATGGCCAGCACAGCGTTGCAGCCTCAAAGGAGATGATTAACGGCAACGTTCCGGAGGTGATGAGAAGGCAGTTTAGAACATGGCAATGTTACATTGTCTGGACGCAAGATCCGGAGAAGCTGAGGAAGATTTCCGCGTATTATAATCACGTGAATCATTTGGTCCAGTTCAAGCCGACGTGGGCAACAAATATCCTCGGCTTTCGTGCTTTATGTATCCAAGCTGGGAGACCAATGCCGAAGCACTCCGCCACAGGCGTTCGCGGGTCTTACAAGTCAGGTAGAAGAACGGTAGCGGAGATTGCAAATGACAAGAGGTTTGAGGTAATATATCTTAACTAATGTCATGCACTTTAGCTTGACTCGAGCTAAAGTGCAAATTCGCTCTGTATCTGTACAGTCATATGTATAGATAAGAAATCGTCATTGTCTGCTCATGGGTTGCAAGTTAGCTCGACTCGAGCTAACTTGCAGTATTTGGACCCTACTGGACATGTTTGTATTCCTGCTATATTGTTTACTCAAACGATCCTTTTATGTTCTGCGCAGCCATTTCTTAATGCGGTTCGTGAGCGCTTCGCAATGATCGACGTTGCGAAGAGCCAGGCGGCACTCAAGAAAGCCGGGAAGGCGAAGGAGCTTTCAATTACGAACGAGGTGAAGATCATCACCGCGACAGATGAGACCTTCAAGCTCTAGTCCGATGTCATCTCTTCTGCGGCGCATGGCGACCTCATCAACGTCGATTCGACTTCTACGCCCTTGGCAAAGTTCAAGGACGCGAAGTCTTGGGTACCTGAGAAAGATGGGGTCCTGACGCGCGAGTTCTTCAAGTTTCTTGGCAACATGACCGAAGCCGATCACGCGAAAATGTGCAAGCACATTCTCAATCGATCAGGGCCATCTCAGAAACTGCCCTACCCTAAGGTGGTCATCAAGCTGCCGAATTCTACGCTGGAGGATTGCTATACAGCCCGGGACTGGGTGGATCGGAGGAAGAGGAAGGAGGTTGCTCGGATGGAGCTTCAACTGATCAGGCTGGAGTTGGCCTTCTTCAATAGCACTGGAGCGTACAGACGTTCAAACTAGCGGACGTTCAAGAAGAACTACAACATTAGCAAGGCCTCAAAGTGTGCCCTCTTGGATTGGGGTCCACCGGATTCGTACTACATGGATTCATGGCAGACGCAGTTTCGCAACTGCAAATGTGAAGATCTCTCTCCGTACGCGAAGGAGTTCTTCAGAGTCTTCATCGATGTGCGGTCGCGGTTCGTTTCACCAGTGGGAGCCCTGGACTTCCGTTCTTACAAGGTGGCAACGAATTCGCTCGGGACGTGGCCTTCGGATTCGTGGCGCAACCTGGGCTGCAATGTGAAGCTCGGCATCATCGACTTTCGGAACATCCTTGGGTTCTCTGGGACGGCAACGTCGTCGTTGGAGAGGCCCTTCTTCGACGAGTTCATGACGATGTTCGCATCAAAAGGACAACCTCCCCTCACCGATCTTCCAGCCTGGCTCTTCATTTGCGGCAACGAGCAGTCACACCTTCAAGTGACAGCGTTTGCTGAGGGCCCGTCGTTGTGCCATGCATACGATGTGCTACAATCGAAGTATCTTCCCTCCGAGAACGAGCGCCTGGGAGGATTCGTGCCAAAGACCAACAACGCTCTCGACCCGGTTCGGCTCCTCTTTCTCTTCAAGAAAGAGCTTACGGTGATCCCGACCGTAAAGAATATCTACGCAGCTCCAGAGCATGTGTTGTACACGAAGCTGCGCAAGTACAACGAGTTGGCGTACTCCATGAATTTGAACGAGCTGAGGATGGAGTTCTTCATCAAGGTCCTGGAGCTGTTCTGCAAGAGGGGGGATTCTGTTGTCCAGCTGTTTGGCGGGACGAAATTACTGACAGCGAGTGTGGTAAGCATCCCTGCAATTTAGCTCGAGTCGAGCTAAACTGTTTATTCCCTTTCTCACTCGTGCATAGTTTCAATGAGGTCATGCCTATGGTGTTTGGTGACACTTTAGCTTGACTCGAGCTGTAGTGTCGGCTTTTACTTGTATGATTTTATGGATGTCATTAACTTCGTTTGTATCTTTTGAAGTTATAATAGCTGAGTTTTCGTACCAGCAATTGTTTGTATTGAGTATAGTTTGACTCGACCTAAATTGAATCTTGTTCAATCCATTGGTGAGCAGATGCTGGACCTGGAGGCATTTTGCATTTCTCACGACACCGATGAGTAGGATCTCGACGACGCCTTTGAGGTCGGCTTGACGTTGGATCGGGCCGATTTCAATATTTCTGCATATCACGTCAACTCGGAGATCTTCCCCGAGCTTGGAAATGCCGTTGGAAAGGGGAAGGGGAAAGCCATTGTTGACCTCGGCGATGAGGAGGAAGATGCGGAGCCGAGCGCTATGGTTGTGTGCCCGATCTCGAGCACCGTCACTCCGGATAATGAGTCCCAGGACGACTTCGTTGACGCTACTCCGCCTGAGTTTCAGAGTGCCCCTCAATCTGAAGCAGGGGACACAATCGCATCCTCGCGACAACGACTCGACTTCCCGGAGTTGGATTCGTTGGAGATTTCCGACAGGCGTCATTCAGCTCCCACCTTGGGCGCTTCAACCGCTCGTCCCGCGGCGAAGAAGAGGAAGGTTGCTAGCGCGAGCACGCGCTCTCTTTTGGCTATCGCGGGCAGTGCTACTGCTGAGGATGACAACAGGTTGATCTCCCTTGAGAAGAAGCTCGAAGAGGAGGCCACCCGGATGAGGTTGATGGAGCAGCGGCTGGCGGAGCGCGACGAGGAGCTCAGGGATCTGCAGCGGAGGCGTGACGATGAAATGAAGAGGGACCAAGATCAGAGGCATGCCGAGATGATGCTCATGATGCAGAGATTCATGTCGGCTAATTTGCCTACTGCCGCCACAACATGGCCCGTAGTTAATGATGCGATCCCCTAGCCTCCCGCCTCACCGAACGGCGGGTCTGCGAGGTCGTCTCGCGATTTGCAGCTACCATATCCGTCGGGTACCTCCCCCGTCTCCAGCGGGTCGCAATTGCTTCCTGTTCTCCCTTCCGCGTCGGCTCGCCCCTCCTCCCCTCCGAAGTCGCCCGATCGGGACGAATCTATCGCAAATGTCCCTTGCTCATCGTCAGGTAAGTGTAACGTAGTTGCGAGTGTATAGAGGCAGAACATTTTGTAAATGTCCAATTTTGTACTCCAGTATTTTTTTTGTTAATATTACAGTGCACGGCAAGCACTTCAGCTCGACTCGAGCTAAACTGCTTGACATCTAACCACTGTGACTTGTATGCGTGTCCTCTATGCGCATCCGCTGATAGGGTGAAGTTTTTGAATTTTTTCAGATCTAAGTTTCGGTGATGACGCAATTGCTCAACCAGTCATAGAAGAGCTCGTCCAAACTGCAGTCCCAGTCATGGAAGAGGTCGTCCAAGTTTCAGCCGTGCTTGTAGACGAGATCAATCATGATTCTGCTGTCCTGGAGCCACCTCTTCTTGTCCGAGAATTGTGCCCCCAAATGGATGTCGGGCACTCCGGGCCCCTTGACAGCATGCAGGGTTCGTTGGGATCGATGGGTGCCCGAGACGAAATGCTGCAGGACGATGAAGTTCTCGAGGTATTCTTCTACCTCTTTTCGAACTCCACTCATTCCCCCATCACTCCTCCCCCCATTTATCTCTTTTGTTCTACGTATTGTTGCTTCGTCGTTGTTAATGAATCTGTAGTAATATTGGTCGTTCTCTTGGCGTTTTCGAACCAGGTCGGCGAGGCATCAATAAGTGGTGCCAGTAATCTAGAAGAAATACCTAGAGTCCAATCAGATATCGAGGGCAGGTGGTTGAACATTGTGCTGGACCTCAATGGGATTCTATGCACGTGTGAGCCGTCGTGGCAGGCCACAGGATCCAGGAACTCTATCCCGTCCATTCACTCGGTTTCGCTGCCGGCCGAAGTAGGCCCTAAACTAGTCCGAGTGCGCCCTCGTTGTGCTGAATTCCTTACGAAGTTTTCTAAAATTGCCACCATCACGATCTGGAGTTCGATGATGGAATCTACAACACGTCAGATATGTAATTATCTTTTTCAGCATAGTTCTTCGTACCCTCTCAGGATCTTTGGTCAGGAGAGTTGTGATAGGGTTCCCGAGCGTAGAGTCGGTAGCAGAACAATCTACATGAAGGAATCTGGTACTCAGAAGGCCATCTTCTTGAAGACCTTATCGAGCCATCTCTTCAATAGGTTGGGTTATGAGTACACTCCGGCAAATATGCTTGTCATTGACGACAGCCCGATTAAGCACATGCTCAATTTGCCGGAGAACGTTCTTCTTCTTCCATCATGGTCGCACAAACATGTTGGCGCGAGAGACGACTCTGTATTGTTGGAGGAATTGCTGCCATATCTCTCTGACCTTCATCAGTTTCCGGGTGGTCTAGCACAGTACCGGGC
The DNA here is from genome assembly GCA_963971425.1 of Bryoerythrophyllum caledonicum. Classification (NCBI taxonomy): domain Eukaryota; kingdom Viridiplantae; phylum Streptophyta; class Bryopsida; order Pottiales; family Pottiaceae; genus Bryoerythrophyllum; species Bryoerythrophyllum caledonicum. Next base: position 39,391,607 of record OZ020514.1, read on the forward strand.
CGAACATCCCTCTGGCCGGGAGATGTTTTATAATGATCAGAAGACGTGCGGTCAGTCTGCGAGTATCTGGAACGCAATCCAAGCATCTCAGAATCTCCGCTCTTAATGCCGTTGGGAACGCTTAGATGCCTTTTACACTTTAGGTCGGATAGAGCTAAACTGTATCAATTGACTGCAGCTCGATGTTGTAAATTTTGTTGGACCATTTTTTGTGTATATTTTTTTTATAAATGAAACTGAGATGTTTCACCGTTTTGTTTGTTGTGGGAATTGGATATCTACTGCTGATGGAATGTCGTGCTATTTTGAATGATTGGAATTTTCATCTATTGTTCTAAGGTATGTGAGTGTCGCTGTGGTTGAAATTTCTACAGGACTGTGACTGTCGGGCGTCCGTGGATTCCTTGCTAGGCCCAGAGGAGTTCGTCCTTTCTCTTCGGAGTAAAGGGCTTTTGTTGCACTCTGCTGCAACCGCGCAATCAACCATGGATTATTCGACCATGGCAGTGGACGACGGAGTTGTTGAAAGCCCTATTGCGCAGGAGCCAATTCATGATAGGGACAACTCACCTTCGCCGTAGTGGCCTCGTTTAGTTCCTAGGTCCCCGCCTTTAAATCGGGATAATTGTACTCCAGCAAAGCGTATTCTCTACGACGGTTTAAGGGATGGTACTTCCCAACGCTCGCTTGCGGTGCATGTTATGATGACCTCCAATTTATTGCACTATTGAGATGTTTTGTCCTAGACAATTTTGGTTTGTTGTTGAGCTACATTGCACTAATGTAGTTTTGGTTCATTTGAGCTTATTTTTTTTGTTGGAGGTTAAATGTGCTTTGTTGATCTTCCCTTCTGCATTTTAGCTCCATTTGACCTAATGTGCGCTAGGATGGATCTCAATGATTAAATTTTCATGTGTGTCGTGTAGGAGTATTTGACCTAAAGTGTATTTCTTTGGATTGTGTGTGGCGCCTATCGTGCAGGAACCATCCGGTAAATGTCTCCGTCCCCGAACTTTGTCAGGAGATGCTGCTAGAGGCAAATGCTCTCCTTCCCCTACCCGCCGGCACTCGCTGCCCAAATCAAACAGTGACGAGGTGCGTAGGCGGGGTTTGCAGCGTCTTCTAGAGAGTCCATTAATGCAAGAGAATGGCGCAACATGGACAAGGTAACGTCAGAGGGCTTTTTTGAAGACTCGTATAGAGGCTTATGGTGGAACTCCGTAGACCATTTGATTAGTGATAGGACGATTGTGTTTTGCCTCGGGGTGAATGAGTGTTGTTTGTGATTTTTTTCATGAAGTTTTAAATAAAGCTTGAAATAATGGTACATGCTTCTTTTAGCGTTACCATTTTTTGGGACAATCGGCTAATTTGGTCCATCCATGTAATGATATATAGTATTCTTGGTGCATTGTTGATATGCTTTGCACCTACAATTGTCTATATATATTGATACTTTAAAGATCATATATCTTCAAAATCATGGAAATCTCCCATTATAACGAATATGGTGTTTAGAGGGAGCGAGTGACCTTCGTAGTATGGAGCAGAAGGTCCACCGACTCACCCTTGAGATGACTAAGATGAAGAGTCGAGCCTTGGAGGCAGAGAAGAGGCAGAAGGAGGCTCTTCTCCAAGCTAATGCCTCTGCGGAGGCATTACAGCGAGTGGAAGATGCTTTGCACCTACCTGCAGATGTTGTACTCAAGGCCCGGATGTTCGATGCAAGGTTGGAGAGAGATGACCACGTTTCAAGCAAGAGGGTGATCGCATTCATGATGGAGCAAACCGTGAAGGTTGAGGAGGCCTATGCCAGCATGAGATTATTGGTAAGCAACCTCACACACATCTTACCCAAGTTCGTGGATGACTCCGACACCTCAAGCAAGGATGGAGATTCGGAATCCGGCACGAAAGATTGCGGCACCGGCAACAACAAAGGGAAGGCGGTGGTGGACCTTGACAGTCCAACTCCTCTCGTACAACCTGCGAGTGTTCCTGCGAGACCATCTCCTTCAGAAATCACCATCCAGACGTAGAGTGGTTGGAAGGAGAGCTCAGATGCAGGTGTGGAATCCCCACCCTTGATCCGTCATCACCAGCCACCTCGTAGTGACACCATTCGATCTGCACCAATTACGGTCCCATCATCGAGTGTCTTTCCCCTTGGAAAGACTACCAGTGAGAGTTCTTCTCCCTGGCACCTCCCGGTCCTTATATCCGGCCCAGATATCATGACGACTCCGAACCAGGTACCGATTCCTCCAGCTCAGTCCGAGTTTCCTTCAGTTCCTGTCTCCTTACTCGTTACCTCCACCGGGATGGGCACCACTTTCTCTATAAGAGAAACCGTGTCCTGTTCATTTGCCACCCGGACTCATCTCACGGATGCCACTTTGGCACCCTTGATGACACTTGCTACGGCCGCGTCCACCCCTTCCTCGAGTCGAAGCTCCAAGAAGCGTAGAAGGAAGGAGGAGAAGAAGTTGGCGCAGGGTAGGTAGGACCCTATGTCTCTAGGGTAAGGATCTTGGTTCGTAGGTCATTGTTCATTCCGGGATTTGGCCCCCGGTTGACTTTGGTTTTGACTTGGTTTTGCCTTGGGTTTTGTGTAATAAGCGACCTTCTCTCGGTGCACGTCGTGAGGAGTGGCAGGCACCGCCGCCAAGAGTAGTTAATGCGCCGTTTTAGTTAGAAGGTATCTTTTGAGTTTGGACTCTTGTGTGAGTCCTTGGCAGTATAAGAGAGGAGCCTCGTGGCCTCTCTCTTCACTGCTTGATGTGTGTATTCGCTTTCAGTTTGAATTCTAAACCTACGCTTTGAGAAGACCTTCGAAGGTTGGAGAGCTCGGATTGCATACATGACTGTGAGTGCCATTTCAAGTAGTCCACTCCTCAAGTCTATACTAATTGTCTAATCATTGTTTCCTTGTTCCATCACGTAGATTAGTCCGGGTGGATGGGAATAACAGGTGAGGTGAGAGGATAGTTAGTAGGGGCGTGACTCTAACTCTAAACCGTTACAATTGTTTCCTTGTTCCATCAAGTAGAAAAGTTGGGGTGGATGGGAATAACAGGTGAGATTGTACGTGTCTAGGGAAGGACGAGGGGGGAGTGACGGATGTGTAAGGGTCATAGTGAGTCTTGAGTGACCTTCCGGCGTACCGGTTGGTGTCGATTGTGAAGACTCGTATCATTCCCTGAAGCACCCTACCTCCAGCCGCATCGGATGTGGAGGGAGACTGAGAGGAGGACGGATAGTGGGCGGGTAGGCCCCTTGTTCACTTACATTACGCCACTCACAGTCTCGGAAACACGGGTCTAACCCCTCCTTCCGGGGGATCTCAGTGACGCCATAACCATCTAAGTGAGTGAGTAGAGTTAGAAGGAGAGAATGGGAGGAAGAGTCTGTGTTACTTGTGTCAAACACTAAAATACCTGTGAATCCGCGGGTCATCGTCCGTGGTGATAAAAAAAACCTCTGCCAAATGCGCATGTACTGTGGATGTCCATATTGTGCATAGGTGTAACTATAAGCCCTAGCTCTAGGGTAAAAGCAAGCTACACCGGTATAAAAAACGTGTCACAAGTTGTTTTTGTAGGAGTAACAAACATTCTTTTGTCTACCAAACAATATGTACCTTTGTTTTCAGATTTTTGATGATGGAATGTTGTTTCCAACTTGAATGGCATTAAACAAACGCTAAAAATTTGGTAAGCCAATCAATGGTTTCATCTGTATGACTGAATTTGTGGGAGAAATATACTTGTCACAAAATACTAGATTTGTACAAATATATTGTTTTTGAGTGCTCTGTGGTACATATGATGATGAAAATTTGCGTGCACATTAGTAGGGTGCTGTGAATGGACTATCCAATAAAAAAAACAAATTTTCAAATCCAATTGGTAGAAAACATGCCGATCGTACATGGTTCAAAATGACTAAGGATTGGGTCGTTTCTTTAATGGATTTTTGTCAAAAATAGTGCTTCATATATAACCCTAGGTCGGCATATGGTGGCTTTTTAAAAAATAGATAAAATCATATGCTTTTTTTGAAAGTTAAGCTAAAATTATACTAAAAATATACCATGGTCTTTGCCCAAAATGGGGTGGGTGTAGCATGCTTTCACCCTCTAATCTAAAGTTTGAGTAATAAAAGTCCTTCCTACCCGTACGAGGTAGGACGTACGAGGTAGGACGTACGAGGGAGGACATACGAGGTAGGATGTACGAGGTAGGACGTACGAGAAGACAACACGCGTACAAAGGGCGGGGTAATTGGTGTTATCAACACCCAGGCTTTGTGATCTAAACCTTTATTCCCTCCTTTCTTTTTATGTAGCTATTGTGTATTTGACATTGTATAGATTTTGGCTTGATATTAGTCGTAGTTCTCGGTGACTCTGTGGGAACGATTACCTTAAGGGTATCTTTGTGTTAAGATGTGAATACTTGCCAACACGTACTACGACAGAGACCTCAGAGGAGGATTCACCTCACTTCTCTGACCTAAACGATACCACCAAGGAGGCGGTGGAAGGCACGAAACGAGCCAACTTAAGGTCCTTCCGTGGGATACCTAGGTCCCGAACGCCCTTGTCCACCTCCCAAGAACCATGGGAGGGTCCACCAGTCCCTAGTCCCGAGGTAGACACGTTCCCACGTGTCGAGGAATAAGTGGAAGAAGGGCCTTACAATTTATGGGCGGATTTGAGTCGCCTCAAGGCGGACATCACCATAGCCCAACTATTAGAGGTATCACCACCCATGAGGAAGGTCCTTAGGTCAGGCACCCCGGTGAAGCGAAGGCCTAAGGCAAAGGTTTGGCCGGTGGCTCGGGTTAAATCCGCACACCCCAATATCGAGGTCAAGGCGGTACAAATCGAGGTTTCAATTGTGGACAAAGTCGTATCCAATGTACTAGTGGACGGTGGTAGTGGTTTGAACATTATGCCCCTCTCAATCATGGAGAAGCTAGGCCTAGACATCACGGAACCTTCACCGTACATCATCAACATGGCTAATTAAAGCTCGGAGGCCCCGTTAGGCCAAATTAGTGGTTGCAAAGTGACAACAGGGGGGGTAGAGTATTCCCTCACCTTCCAAGTCATTCGAATGCACTCCAACAAGGAGGCATACCCCTTGCTATTAGGTAGACCTTGGTTGCGAATTTCCAGTGCCACGGTAGAATGGGGAGGACCGAACCCCAACATCACCTATGGTCCACCGGAGAACCCTACCACGGTCCATCCAATCAAGTAGGCTAGGATTATGCCACGGTTGCATGGGCTCGTCGAAGGATGAATCACAAGAAGTTCTAACAAAGGAGCCTCCCAAAAGGGTGAGGTTTGCGCCCCACAAGGTGGTGGTTTGAGCCCAACCCTCAAAGGCCCACGTGATGCCATTCAAGAACATGGGACCGGGCCTTTATGAGTGGATCCCTAGCGGTGAATTTGTAGAGTGGTTGAGGGAACACCCCACCTCAAGTGCGGATGAAGATACGTCCGTGCATTTCGTGGATAGTGAGTTGATTGAAGTGGAAACCAAGATGGATGTGGGCCTGGTTCTCCTCCTGGATGACCTAGAACCCGCAGCAATGTTCGGCATGGATGTCGATGGCACACAAGGGACGGAGTTGGAGGTCTTAATTGATGAGGGCCCTCTCAGCCCATCTCTCCACTTTAGGAGGACATCCACCGATATTCTAGCTAGTGGTTCGGGGGCAACATACCCCCAAGTTCCAAATGATTGGTACAAGGGACCTACTCAACAACCACACGTACATCATGATGATTGGAAGTTGATGGTGGTCTCTCATGAGGAGGAAGAAGTCCGTAGTATAAAGGTGGGTGTTGGATTGACTGAGGAGGAGATGGTGAAATACAAGTCACTAGTGGTCGAGTTTCGAGACACTTTTGCATGGTCATACAAGGACGTTTATGGATGGCTACTCGGGCTTCAATCAAATCTCCATTGCTCCCGAGGACTATCACAAGACCGCCTTCACTACCCCGTGGGGCACATTCATTTATTTGGTCATGCCTTTTGGGCTTTGTAATGCCCCTTCCGCATTTCAGAGGGCCATGACCTATGCCTTCTCAGACCTCTTGCATAAATCAATGACCGTATTCATTGATGATTTTAGCACCCAGTCCACGAAGGACAACCACCTCTCGTGCGTGAGGCAAAGCTTCGAACGGTGTAGGCGCACCGGTATTGCTCTCAATCCCGAGAAAATCTTTCTCGCCGTAGAAAAGGGAGTCTTGCTAGGATTCGTGGTCTCCAAGAATGGTCGAGAGCCGGATCCCAATAAGGTGAAGGTTACCGTGGAGTTAAACCCCCCCACAAATGTCAAGGAGATACAAAAAACCCTAGGACACATAGGGTGGTATAGGGAGGTTATCCATGACTATGCCACGAAGGCCATGCCTATCATTAGGCTCATCCAAAAGAGCGTGAGGTTTGAATGGACCCCAAGTTGCCAAGAAGCCTTCGAAGTTTTGAAGAAGGAATTAACCACCTACCCAATTTTGAGGCCCCCGAATTGGAAGTTGCCTTTCCACATCTTTTGCAATGCCTCGGCGGTGGCTGTAGGGAGCACATTGTGCCAACTGGTGGGCCTTAATGGCAAAGACCACCCCATTGCCTTTGCAAGTAGACAACTAAACCCCGCCGAAAAGAACTATACCACCACCGAACGTGAGTGCTTGGCAATGGTCTTTTCGGTCAAAAAATTTCGCCACTACTTGTTACTCAACCCCGTTGTGTTCTACGTGGATCACATGGCCATCAAGTACCTTGTCAACAAGGCGGACTTGAGTGGTCGTTTAGCAAGGTGGGTCTTACTTTTAGAGGAGTTTGACTACACGGGTGAATACCGCCCGGGACGGATGCACCTTCAAGCGGATCACCTCTCCCGCCTCTCAGAGGAAACTGGTGTAGTTCCCATTGATGAGGCCTTGATAGATGAGGACTTGTTTAAAGTATCCTCTATTCCCTCATGGTACAATTTGGTGGCCGAATTCCTTACCACCCACCTTCTACCGGACTCATTGTCCAAAAACGAGCGTAGGAAGGTTCGCCTTCACAGCCGCCACTTTACCATAGAGGGGGGCAAATTATACCGTCGTGGGGTTGACGGCATGCTACGTCGATGTGTGACGTCCGTGGAAATCCCCACGATCCTCTCGGCTTGCCATGACAGCGCGTGTGGAGGGCACTTCTCTGGAACCTTGACGGCCCAAAAAGTCCTTCGCGCGGGTTACTATTGGCCGACATTGTTCCAAGACGCCCATGAGTACACCAAGCGATGCGACACTTGTCAACGGTATGCCCAAAATGACCTGCGAATGAGCATGCCACTACGCGTATCCTTGCCCTTGGTCCCATTCGAGAAGTGGGGTATTGACTACGTGGGGGAGGTGCACCCTAGCTCTTCTAGTGGAATGAAGCTCATTGTGGTAGCAACCGAATATCTCACCAAGTGGGGCGAGGCTCGAGCCGTGAAAACCAATGATGCTAATCATGCGGCCAAGTTTTTGTTCGAACAAATCATTACCCGGTTTGGTTGTCCCAAGATCCTCATTAGTGATAGGGAGAAACATTTTTTGAACGAGATGATCGAAGCCATGACCACCCGGTTCAAGATCAGCCATCGTAAGACCTCCCATTATCACCCTCAAACCAATGGTCACACCGAGCGGGTCAACCAAACCCTCGTGAATATTTTAAGGAAGACGGTCACCGATTCCAAGAGGGATTGGGACACCAAGCTCCCCGCCGCATTATAGGCTTACCAAACCACCTTCAAAGTAACCACCCACACTACTCCCTTCTCATTGGTGTATGGCATTGAAGCCATTTTGCGAATAGAGTTCGAGATTCCTTCTTTGCGAGTGGCCGTGACCAAACGATGGTCCATGGCCACGTCCTTAGCCGATCGGTTAGAACGATTGGAGGAGCTCGATGAGATGCGCCGATGGAGCGCTCAGAACATGGAAGCCATCCAACGTCGAAGGAAGATCGCCTTTGACAAACGAAACAAGGCCCGGTCATTACAACCAGGCATGCTAGTCCTCCTCCAAGATGCCAGGAGACTGGATTTCCCTGGCAAGTTCGATGCCTTGTGGTTGGGGCCATATCTCGTGAAGGAGGTCACCCCAAAAACTCCGTTCAACTCCAAACCCTTAACGGCAAGGATTTCCCCACGCGAACAATGGGCAATCGATGCAAAGAGTACAAGGTGTGATTTGCTCACAACCTTCGCTATTGGAACTCCAAATTTTGGTTACCACCATGGGTCATTCGAACGCGAAAAGATAGAACTTGACCGTGTGCCCATGAGCAAGAGCTCGGTTCTCTGGCTCTTCGAGTTGTCCTAGATGGCCGCCATGTGTGAGTCGCAAAAACGGCTCACGATGATGAATGGACCACGCATTGTGTCCATTAAGGTAAACAAAGTCGTGGAAATGGATTATCCCATTGGTTAGCTCTTGGTTTTTGATCAAAATGGCTTAATAGCCTTGCCATTCACTAATTCCATAATAGGAGCCACTTTATGGCAACCACGGATTTTATTAAGTTAACCAAAAAAATATTTAGAAAGGAAAAAATGAAGAGAAGATTGGGAAAAAACAAAAACAATAGAAAAGAAGGAGAAATAGAAGTGGTGGAGAAGAAATTACCTCCTACCGAGTCGGGGACCACAATTGGCGACGGTGAAGAAACGACGGGGAAAAAAATTAAGAAAAGAAGAAGAATGATGGTGGGGTAAAGGTAAAAAGAAGGAGGCTTAAAAAGCCCTTAAAAAAGAAGTTAAAAGGGCCCAAAAGGCTTAAGCAAACACCTCACCAATCACTAAGTAAAGTTAGGAATTATCCCAAGCAAGGGGAATTCAATGTAGGTAGATAAATTAGATTTAGCATCCTTGAATTTAGCTTAGTGGTTCACTTATTGGGGATCATGCACACCCCATGTGGCATGAAGTTAAAGTTGAGATTTAGATATTCCTTGGTTAATGGGACACCCACTTTTGTTAAATGCAAGGGTGGCACGGAGATAAGTGTCATAGGTTAATAGGATTTTTAAGATTAAAGTCATTAATGGAAGAAGGCAAAGGCGGCGGAGAACGCCCTTGGGAACGAGAGGGGAGCAAAGGAGCTTGGGGGTTACCTCCAAGAGGGCTCTCATTCTCTTGGCAGGTGAGTGAGGGTGAATGAAGGTGAGTAAAGGAGAGTGAGATAGGTAATGTAGGAGCCTGGACTAGGAAGAGCCGGAAGCCCCGCCCAATGAAGGGAGTTTTTTTTGCAGGAAGAAGCGAATTCGGTGACGACAACAGAGGAGAGCACGATCACGAAGAAGAAGAAGACAACAGCAGAGGAGAGCACGATCACGAAGAAGAAGAAGACGACAGTAGAGGAGAGCACGATCACGGAGAAGAAGAAGACGACACCAGAGGGGAGCACGATCACGAAGAAGAAGAGGACAACAAAGGGGAGCACGATCACGAAGAAGAAGAGGACGACAGTAGAGGAGAGCACGATCACGAAGAAGAAGAAGACGACAACAGAGGAGAGCACGATCACAAAAAAAAAAGACAACAGCAGAGGAGAGCACAATCACGAAGAAGAAGAAGACGACACCAGAGGGGAGCACAATCACGAAGAAGAAGAGGACAGCAGAGGCCAGCACGATCACAAAGAAGAAGAAGACGACAGTAGAGGGGAGCACAATCACGAAGAAGAAGAAGACGACACGAGAGGAGAGCACGATCACGAAGAAGAAGAAGACGATAGCAAAGGAGAGCACGATCACAAAGAAGAAGAAGAAGAAGAAGAAGAAGAAGAGCAGAGCAGAGGCAAGCACGATCACAAAGGAGAAGAAGAGGACAACAGAGGAGAGCACGATCACAAAGAAGAAGAAGATGACAACAGAGGAGAGCACGATCACGAAGAAAACAAAGACGACACCAGACGGGAGCACGATCACGAAGAAAAAGAAGACAAGAGCAGAGGAGAGCACGATCACGAAGAAGAAGACGACAGCAGAGGCGAGCACGATCACGAAGAAGAAGAAGACGACAGCAGAGGAGAGCACGATCTCAAAGAAGAAGAAGAAGAAGAAGAAGAAGAAGAAGAAGAGCAGAGCAGAGGCGAGCACGATCACGAAGGAGAAGAAGAGGACAGTAGAGGCGAGCACGATCACGAAGAAGAAGAAGACGACAGCAGAGGAGAGCACGATCACAAAGAAGAAGAGGACGACAGCAGAGGAGAGCACGATCACGAAGAAGAAGAAGACGACAGCAGAGGAGAGCACGATTACAAAGAAGAAGAAGAAGAGGACAGCAGAGGAGAGCACGATCTCGAAGAAGAAGAAGAAGAAGACAGCAGAGAAGAGCACGATCTCGAAGAAGAAGAAGACGACAACAGAGGAGAGCACGATCATGAAGAACAAGTAGAGGAGAGAAGAGGCGAGCACGATCACAAAGAAGACGAAGACGACAATAGAGGGGAGCACAATCACGAAGAAGAAGAAGAGGAGAGTAGGGGAGAGCACGATCACGAAGAAGAAGAAGACGACAACAGATTGGGACGAATCAGGGAGCCTCTCCTCTTCCTCAGTTTAGCTCATCAAGTCCTTGTGCATGTAATTGAAGGAACCCTCATTTCGTTGTTTACGGTAGTAGTGCGGAAGCGCTGCCAATTTTTTATTAGGATTAGGGTTTGCTATCAACTCAACCAAATAACCGGTTTATCTACGATAGTATGTGAATGCTGCTGAATGCTCATGCATGGTAATGTGCGAATGGGATTACTTATGTGAATGCATGTGGTATATAGGTGAAAGTGTGGTGCACGATTTTGAATAAACATATACGTTAAGTGTTCACTGCTGGTCGTTGGCTGTGAGTTCAGTATTGGGTCATACGGTTAATAGAAGGCTGCCATTGTGTTAAGCAAGAAAAGCTAATAAGAATTCAAAAAACAAACATAGAAAACGGAGTCATAACCACGAAGATAATGAAGAATTAAACCTTTGGGCATAAAAAGAAGAAGCCTGTCTGCTGGTCGCTGTTAGGCCTGGAATTGGTTGTTGAGGTTCTATTCAAGTTCACAAGGTGGAATTGAACCTATCTAAGCTTTAAAACACTGAAAACGGGGCTTTGAGGTGGAACTTATGCTTGTTTTAAAGTTGGGTTTAACTTAAGGCTGAATCTAGCCATCACAACACTAATCATTAACGAACCTTCTTAAGTGACCACACCTTGGGTCACCGTGCTTGTGTGAATGGTTGAATAGGGCCTGCACAAGGAGTTGTATCCCACATTAGGGTCTTGTGTTCATGGTAAGCCACCCATTAGGGTGTGGTTTATTTGGCTCACAACCTTCAACTATCTTTTTAAGGTGGCTGATTGCGAGATCTTCGATTGGGGCTCCAGATTTGCACACATCCATACGACGTATTGCATCACCGCATCGATCACTGTTCTAATTAATTAACATCGCTACCTTCGATTATTTTGAAATCCAACGTGGTAATTTTTGTTAGTTTTTTTTTAAATAGAGGTTAGCGTAGTTAACAAACATTTTGGTAGATTTTTTTATAATGTTTGACTATGGAAAGTGAGAGTGAGTCGGATGCCCAACAATAGCCATCAATGTCCACCGCGCAGAGGAAGAGGGAGAAAGACAGAGATAGTGCGAGGCACGGGAAGCTCCAAAAGAAGCGGATGCACGTGTTCAACAATCCAGCGAAGATTGCATTCGTGAGTTGGCATGATGAGCCATTGCCATGGTCGTCTGTCACTTGCGAGGATTACATCGAGTGGTGCCATCTGTCGAAGATGCTTCCTCCACATCGCCATTTAATAAATCGTCGCGCAAACAAGGCGAATTTGAAGTATTGCATCAATGAGGCGTTTCGAGCTCGTGCCCTCCAAGTTCACCAATACTTATACAAGCTCGAATTCATGCCCCGCAATGATTGTCCCCTCTATCTCGCTCGCATGGTATATGCAAAGGTTGTTCTCAATAAGCGAGTGGATTGGAGGACTGTGCGGAAAACTCCAAAAATGCCGAGGGTGTGGATGCATGCCGATGTGCCTAGAGAGCAACATCCAGTGTTTCATTTTGCGGCACTAGGGCCACAGAAAACGGATGGCCCAGAAGAAGTAGCTCCAGTAGAATCAGATTCATTACCAAATTCAGACTCAGATGGACGTGTAGGTCAGCGTTCATCGACTTCTCTAGTGGCGCGTGCGTCACGAAAAAAGCGCCAACGAGTGAAGTTCCATCAAGCAGGTCGTCTACTGGTTCAAGGAGGTGGCCAAGTAGATTTACCAATCGTAAATCTTGTTGGCGATGATGAACCCGCCGCGAGGCTTGAGGGTGTTGGAGATGAAGAACCCATCCATGTTGTGGATGAAATGCCAATGATGGATGTCGTAGTCACCACTTCCAACATCAAGCATGTAGCATCAGGGTCCGGAAGTACGACCGTCGATGCTCACCAGGAGTTTTTGGAAACTATAAGCTTGAAGGATGAGATGATTCAATGTCTCCAAGAAGAGATTGAAAACCTAAAGCTGCAATCTAGTGAAAAGGATGATATTATCACGAAGCAAGCAGCCGAGATAGAAGAGTTGCGTCGAGAACGTGTTGCCAGCTAGGCTAATATTGGCGGAGTTGCTCGAGATGTGGACGACACAATCCTCGACAATATTAGTGGCAACATTACAAGCTGCTTGCTAGAGACCCCGACAAGACCACCGCGTCACCGCTTGCTAGTCATCCGTTGGTTTTTCTACCGCCGCCGACTGTAGCTGCGCCGCCATTTGTAGATTCCATCGGCACCGAGGATTCTCTATCGTTTTTCCTAGCTAATCCAAGCACGGAACTTGTTCAGCTTCGCACTGCAAACGACATCCTTCGAAAAAGGATTAGATCGGTGAGCAAGCAGTACTATCAATGGAAGGTGGCATGCATCTTGAATGTTGACCGTGCGAGGCAAATGGCAATAGAGGTCTAGAAGATTGACAACGAATACTTGACGAATTATACGCGCCGTGACTTTGGACTCACATCTTGGGCTCACATCGACGAGATGTTTCCAACTGAATTTTCTCTGTTGCCAGATGGTAAATCTATAGACTGGGCAAAGTTGGAGTGGGACCATGCAGAAGCTATGTCTTCTCATGCCCTTCAACCAAGCGGAAACGTGGCACCACCCAAATTATGGCCAATACCAGCAAGCTTCACGCAAAATGCAGATGCATGCCCGGTTTGTTTAAATCCTTTCGAGCCAGAAGGTGCATATGCTCTTGGCACATGTCGGTGTTTATACCATCTGATGTGTCTCCTAGGTGGTATCTTGACACGTAGATTCGCGCAAAGTATAGAGCACCATTTCATGAGCGCTTGTATGAAGTGTTTGGCCTCACCGCCTACATGCCACCTAGTTGGGAGCTGAACCCGGAGAATGCGCCTGGGGATGCCTATGCTCAAAAGTGGGGAGAAGATTTGGTGTGGAATTGGTGTGCGCAGTGCCACCAACTACATAGGTCCAGTGTAAGCACGCAATTTGGTTGGGAAAATGACCACGAAGAAATTGTACGAGTGGCCAACAAGCTCATATCGGGAACCACCGCGGACCATGTTGGTAAACGGAACTTCTTCTACCAAGTCATGGGTGGATATTGGGATGTTAGGCGGAAGGTATTTCAATTCGGGCGACGTCCACATGGGAAACTATGGAATCACCAGGGACGTGTGGTGTTAGACTTGGAAGAGGTCATTGATCTTGACCTTCGCAATGCGTTGCAATGGGAAGAATTGCAATGGAAGGAAACTTGGAAGGAGGAAGCTATTGATTTCCTTCTTGAGGAACATAGTCCGGCGACTATGAAGACTCTCAAAGCACTTCGGAACTCCAAAATGTTACGTGCTCTGGAAAACGCGGATGGGCCTCACTGGAGGACGCGAGTGGCTCGTAAATTGCTGGATGATGGGGCCTCATGAAGTGGTGAACCAAGTGGAGCCAATGGGTGATGAAGTGGAGTATAGGCAAATAGAATGCAAGATAAAAGCGTAGCATTTGTAACCATTTTGTATGTTGCGAAATTTGCATATGCAATATAAATATAAGGACATCTTTAAAGCATTGACCGAATTCTTGCATCTCCTTTGAAACATTGAAATTAGTTTGTAACATTTAAAATAATCCAATTTGCAAGAACTGAACTTTCCATGGTCACTGTTCGCGCGCACCTGGCCCCCATTCGCGCGCGCCCAGCCACTGTTTGCGCGCGCCCGGCTTCAAAAGGCACACGCCCGGTCCCCATTTGCGCGCGCCCGGCCTCACAGCGCACGCGCCCGACCCCATTTGCACGCGCCCGGCCATTCTGTTCCTCCTACCGAGACCATGATTGGTACGCGCGAGACCATCCTATCTCGTACGCACGCGGCCTATGGGGGCATGCGCGCCTTGCTATAAGTTTGGGAATCGTGGCACAATGGGCCCACTTCCCAGGTGCTTTGGCCTTCAACTGCCACGTGGCGGCTGCTTGCTAAGCAATATTGGGAAGTGGGTCCCGGTATCTATTGACATCCCTTTTCATCCCAGTGTCTATTGACACCTTTTTACTCCTGGTGCCCCTTCATGCTAGTTCAAGCATGGATTCAAGTGGGCCTTCTGAGATTCGGGCTTCCGAGAAGAAAATGAAGAAACGAGAGCGTGATGCGGGACGAGTACGCAACCACAAGCAGAAGAAACGCATTCACATATTCATCAATGGTGAGCTGAAGGCATTTCGAGGCTGGGGAGATGTACCAAGTCCGTGGACATTTACACAGTGTCCAAAGTACATTGCCTGATGTCATTTGAACGAATGTGGCCGCATACACTGTATTCGCAACTTCGGAAATACGACAAGGGTAATTTAAATTACTGCACCAATGAAGTATTCAAAGAACGGTGCATCCAAGCGTACCAACACATCTACAAGACGGCAAAGGTTCACCGGAACGAGGTGAATCTATCCATTTTACATATGGTGTATGCTCAGATTATACTCGGAGTAGTAGTCGATTGGAGGACGATGGAAATACAACCAAACTCCAAGATGACACCGGTCTCCACGGCGTCACTACCAATAGAGCGCAAGTTTCCGGGCGAAGCTCTAGGAAAAAAGGCCAAGGAGGTCGAAGTTCCAAATGAGGAAGTCGTGTGGTCAGACTCTTCCAGTGACGACTCGGATACTGGATGTGACTCAATTTATCGCAAGGAGATTGAAGGCTTTATTAAATGGACCCTAAGAAACACTGACAATTGGAGAAGATTCCGGCAAGGAAGAAGATCCAACTGAAATGGAGGCGGTTGCATATGAGAACATCAATTAAAACCTAGAGTCTTTTGATGATGTTCCAATTGGACGAGAGGCTCATCTTCAACTTCTTGCTAAATATAAACAGAGTTTACAAAAAAACAAGAATCTGGTAGAAGAAGCCAACCGCAACAAAGAAGAACTTCAAAAATTACGTGCTGTACTCCAAGAAAAGAACAATCAAATCCAGAAATACTTTAAAGTCGTAGAATTTGACAGCAATGGAAGTAGTGCCATGAATGATAAACGGGCAATTTTGTAACATTTTGAAATCATAGACCTTGTGAATTTTGTAAATTGCACTTCATTTGTAAATGGCTTTAGTTCAAAACAATATTGTATATCTCTGACGTTGATCAAGTTTGTATGGTTCAGCATGTTTTATAATTTGGCTAGATGTAATAAAGTGAATGTTCTATATAGTCATGTATACGTTTAAATTATATATTTGATGAATGTGTTATGATCTTCCATGATTGTACAACTTCATGCACCCCAGTCAATAAATTAAATTTACTTTTGTCTAATATTTGATAACCGACTACAATAGTCTATAGTATCATCGAGAATTTTTTTGTAGTGGAATTTATATCATGTGTTGAAGAATAAAACTTAAATTTTTGTCTCAAACATGTAAATCATAAGACTAAAAGATAAAAATCATGTTACTTTCTTGCAAAAACTTCCATGGTCTCGGGAATACCATGGAAGTTGAACTTTTGAATCAAAAAATCGAGTGGTCCGCGTATTCATCATCCGACTCGGATACTAGATGTCATCAGTCTGTACGTAGGCAACAAGAGTTGTCCATCATATCAGGCTTGAACCCTAAACCGTCTGTTTCACAACAAGAAGAAGATGCCACGAAGACGGATGCGATACCTGAGGAGGGCGTAGATAATAAAAAATAGTCTACGGAAGGTGACTGGGTGAGTCGTGAC
>OZ020514.1:39408131-39428385 GCA_963971425.1 Bryoerythrophyllum caledonicum
GTATGAAGAAATCTACGGCATATATAGGGGACCAATTGAAAAGTTTTATCCATAAGGTTGGACCATTGAATGTGGTCCAAGTGTGCACCGATAATGCTTCAATCATGTTGGGGGCAATGAAGAAGGTCAACAATGAGTACCCGCACATATATACTCAAGGGTGTTGTGCACATATTTTGGACCCCCTCCTCGAGGACTGGGGGAAGGAAGACATATTTGTAGACCTCTTCCAGAAGGCAAAACAGATTGCATTGAATATTCGGAACCACCATGTGCCCATGGCCCATTTTTGTCAATTTTTGCCAAAATTGTCTTTATTGTGGCTTGCAGCAACAAGGTTTGCATGCAACTACATAATGATCCATCGTCTGTTGGAAGTGAAGAATGCCCTAGAGATGGTTGTGATAGACCCAGCATGGATATCCTACGTATCCTCTCTTTTTGATAGGCAAAACGGGCACGGTGCCCATGCGAAGGCATCGCAGGTGCAAGCCACCGTTCTAGACAAGACTTTCTGGCATCGGTGCACTAACTTTGAATTTGTAGTGGCACCAGTACTAAAGGCATTGCCGACTTTTGATGCTGACACTCCGGCAATAGGAATTTCTTGGGTGACCATGAACAAGCTAAAGGAGCACGTGTTCAAGCTGCGCAATGCGCCGTTCAACATGCCTAACGGAATTGCAACTCGCCTTGAAGGATCATTCCTTGCCCGTTGGAAGATGATGACAACAGATCTCCATTATGCAGGGGCTTTATTGAATCCTTATCTAGCCAATAACTTGCAAATTCAAAACAATGGTGAGGCCAAAAGGGCCCTAAACAAGGTTGTTATGACGCTCTGTGGTCCACTTAGAGTGTCTTTTTTGGCAGAAATGCTCGAAATCACGGAGTATGTTGAATTGCGAGGCCCATATTCATCGGAGGAAGCTGAGGAGATTGAAAACATCAACCTGTTGCCTTACCAATGGTAGAACCGCGTGGGCAAACAGTCATTGCCTATCATTGCGAAGCGTATACTAGCACAAATGTGCTCGGTCTTGTCATGTGAGCGTAATTGGAGCATGTATTTGTTCGTCCATAGTAAGAGCCGAAATTGCTTGAGAGTGCAGAAAGCGGAAGATTTGGTTTACATCTACACGAATAGGCGATTGTTCCAAGAACGTGCTCGACCAGACCCGATTCGATGGTATGAGGAGAATGTGCATTCGGAGGAGTCTGATCCAGATGGGGGACTTCCTTCAAACACAGAGGACGAGGGCTTGGAGTCGGATGATGAGGGTTACAACTGGATGGGCGGCGATTGGGAAGACCTTGCCGGTGACAACAACCCCATGTCCGATCATAGCCCATCTAGGGCCAACTTTGCAAACAACGAGCACGGTGGAGATGCACTGCATGACCATTTTCACAATGTCCACGGTGACCCAATGGATCCTTTTGTGTTTGATGATGTCGACGCAGCGGCAGTCCATATTATAGTAAAATTATCGGGTGAAGACCGTGCCCAAGAAGCTAGGGCAAACGAAGATGGGTCGGCATTGGGGGGCAATCTTGATGGAGATGACAACATCTCGGAGAATCAGTCTATGAACTCAAACGGCTCTAGCGCCTCAGGCCCTTCTAGTGGCGATGGCCCTCATATCCTCAATCATGGCATTGGCATAGCAGCGCACAATATATTTCACCACGATGGAAACGAAGTGAGCAGTGGTGGAAACAATAATGAATCCCATGAGCCAATGGCCACCACGGGGTCCATTGAAGTTGTGAGAAGCACTGCGGTTTTGCCTTAAGTAATAGAACCGGACTCAGAGGAAGACATGCCACTCCAAGATTTGTTCCGGCGGCCACGTGCTCAAAGTACCACATCGATCGGAAGAACTCCTTTACGTGTAAAGAAAAAGACCTCTTCAACAATAGTTCGGCCACCCGTCCACCGTAGCGCACTCAGCCCAAATGGTGGTGTGGAGCGCACGATATTAACCCCACAACTTCCCTCCGCAAGGGTTGGGTCCTCTACTATGAGCAGCCATTCAGGGACACGGAGGGGCGAGAACAATGGTACTCTCCCTTTCTTCACGAGACCTTGGCGAAGCGGAACCTCGGAGAGAGTCATTGAGGCCAAAGGCAACCGCTCCAAAAACATGGATGGAGTAACAGACAAAAGGAAGAATATCCGAGTAAAACGACTTGTGAACGCCGCATTAACTACTGGAGCCGAGCTACAACTACGAAACTTGGCATCGGAGATTGAGGAGTACGTGGCACCACTCTTGGAAAATTCAGCGGAGAACTTCTCATCATCGGACGATGATGCAGACAATGAGGATTGCGATGAGGTACCTGGCGGCAATATGGTGGTGCTTCGCGGGCTCTCTCTGCCCTAAAATGTTCGCCGATCAAAACGAAAGCGAAAACACAATGAAGAATCCTCAAGCTCAGATGATTAAAAGATGATGGACATGAGGGTACTACAAGTTAAAAGTGACTTTAGTGGTGTGGTGATAGCATGGTACAATAATACTGCGGTTTTAAAATATGTACTTGGTGTTGAGAGTGCCCATTTATGAAAGCACCACATTGAAATAAATAATTTTAATGATAGAACACACTGGTACAATTGAATTCTTTCAAATTCTCTAAACCTCAGCCCTTTTGAGGGGCAAACGCAGTGTACGATCGCGCGCGCTCGTCCCCTAACCGCGCGCGCCCGATAGGCAGGTGCGTGCGCGACTCACAATGGTACGCACCAGGCCCGTGACGCTGCGCGCTCGGCCCCTTACGGTACGCGCCCGACTTTGACGGTACGCGCCCAGCCTTGAGTGCTACGCGCCCGGCCCTAATGCGTACGCGCCCAGCCCTGATAAGCATGCGTCTGGCCCTGTATGAACGCGCCCGACCCTAATTGGAACGCTCCCGGTCCAGATTGGTACGCGCCCGACCCCAAATGCTGCGCGCGCGGTCCGAAGGCACGCGCCCGCCCCTTGATGTGACGTGGAAAGCCGTCTAACGTGTTGTGCACACGTGTTTTACTAGGGGACAAGTTGAAAATTAGATTTAGGGTTTGTAATTTTTTTTTACACGCAACTGTCCGTCAAAAAGTTTTGTCCATCCTATCTGTCCGTCCTACTGTCCGCCCTTCCGTTGTCTTTGAGCCCCTGTCCGTCTATGAAGACAACCCTGGAGCACATCACCCGCAATCGTGGTGGACGAACTTAACACCTTAAGAGTTATTACAGTCTGTTGTGGGTCGTATTAAACGGCCGGATGTCTATGTGAGTGATATTTTGGATCCTCATAGGGCATCGCCGCGTGTATACTATGACGACCAAGCACCTTTGGCGGTCGTTAACTGCAAAGGAGAACCACTGAGGGCATTGTCCACTTTAGTTAGTTTTGCTCGGTCGTATGCCTTTAAGGATAACGGCCCGGGTCTTGTTTGGGATTCCTTGTCTCAAGAGATGGTGGAGCCCAATGCAGATGAACGGGAGAGAGCCATGGGATTTCCGACGGGCACTAGCGATGCGCCCGGGATCTCGGAGCAACAACGACGATTATTACTTGGGCAAGCGATGGACTTAAACTTCTTGACGTGGATCGTTTCGTTGCTAGTGGCAGAATAGAAGCGGTTTGATTCTAGTTTAACCGGTTACATGGGGTCTTATGAGTTGCGGGAGGCCGGAGAACCATTTGTCTCTATCAAGGTGACAAGCAAAGTGGTTGGGGGCGAGAAGGCCTTGGCACATCATCCATGGAACATATGGGGCACCGCGAACCTCTTCGCGACATCCAAGGCCGAGGATCCTTTCCATAGAGTGAAGGATTGGAGCCGAGG
Source organism: Bryoerythrophyllum caledonicum (assembly GCA_963971425.1). Lineage (NCBI taxonomy): Eukaryota > Viridiplantae > Streptophyta > Bryopsida > Pottiales > Pottiaceae > Bryoerythrophyllum > Bryoerythrophyllum caledonicum. The sequence continues at coordinate 39,411,970 of OZ020514.1, forward strand.
TAGGGAATTGGCCCACCAGACAAAGGATTTGGAGGAGGCTGTGGAGAATATGTTCGTAGGAGAATACACAACTGACTAAAGGGAGACAATTGGCAAACTAAGCCAATTGGAAGGATTTGGAAGCTTGATAGAGGTGGAGGGAGAATAATCTCCTTTGCATGGCATCCAATAGCAACCAAGAGTTGGGAACCCTGCTCCAAAGGAACCGAAGGAGGCGGTGACCAAGGATACTTAGAAACCAATAGTTGGCCTAGCGGATGGAGCAGTGGAGGTAAAGGAGCATGAGTTCCTCAAGGAGTACTTAGATTGTTTTGCCTTTAGTGTAGAAGATCTTGGAGTGTTGAAGGGGCAAGAAGTACGTATCAACTTGACGGACAAAACACCAATATACCGGAAATTGTACAAATATCGCGATGTTGAACGAAGGATGCTACGCGCTTGTACGGAGGAATTCGTGGCTGCAGGGCTAGTAGGTTGGCTCCACCGGATTGTAAGTATGCATCTGCAACAGTTATGCGATCCAAGAAAGATATCTATGGTAATTGGACCGAGAAGAGGATGTGCGGAGACTATAGGAGGATTAACAAATTCACCAAGTCGGATCATTATGCCATGCCAACGCCGGAGGAGAACTTTGAGGCTATTGGTCACGCCAAGGTGTTTAGTACGTTTCACTTGCGCTCTGGATACCACCAGATTGGACTGAGAGAGGAAGACAAGGAGAAGACTGTGTTTTGGGGCATTGACAAAGATGGGAAGGACCGGTTGTTCCAATGGAAGTTCTTGCCATTTGGATTGAAGAACACTAGCAGGAAATGGGGCAAAATACAACTGCATTTGTACAACTCCCTGTGAAAAAGGGTTGCATCCATGTGAATGAAGAATTAAACAACTACAATGCTGACGCTGACCTTCTTGAGTTGTGCTACACTTGTAATTACAACTACATAACACTGTTCTACAACTGCGTTGGACAGATTCGTCGCTCGCCAACGATTTCAGTTAGCAGTTAGATGAAAATCAGGGACGTAGTCCATATTATCCACCATAGTCATCTTGTAGTTGTGTCTTGGCTTTTATTCAATGGTAATACTACTAATAAACAACTGCGGCACAGCCGCAGTTCATTTTTCTACTAGCTTCTTTATACTTCACTCATTAAAATTAAAAACTCAATTTCATACTGCCTTGGGCAGTTTTTAATGCTGAAAGTGACATTTTTGAGGTTGGTGTGAATGTGTTATGTTGGGACATTGGTAATGCAATTGTAGTGTAGTCGCAGCGTAGTTGCAGTATAGTCACTATAGCATTTCTTTGCTACTATGCAACAACTAAATAACGACTAGAATACAATTGTTTTTTTTAAAGGGGGCTTTCTTTATCAATTTGGTTTATATAACTTATTTATGACATTTGTACTTGTCCTTAGGCATCATTGTCACGTGCATTAACGCACTCTTTAGGTTCAATGTAAATAGATTATGTATGTGACACATTTCGCACAGCCGCCATGTAGTTATTCCAGCATTAATATAGTGTGGTACGATTCATCAGCAACTATGGTAGAACTATTTCAATTTTTAGTACTCAGTAATTTAAATTTGATTAACATAATTTAATTTTGATCGCCCTAGATGTACTAAGCAACAATTTCATATGCAATACTGCCTTCATTAGGCCAGTATAAATGGGAAATATCGTGTCACATGTCACGTAGTCACAATGGAATTCTTGCAACATTTCTATACTATTGTGGGACAATTAATTAACGGTTGATGTACAAATACTTTTCATATCATTTCGTACTCCGTAAATTTGGCTTAGGTAATTAACTTTTTCTTAACATTCTTGGATTTTGGAGGACCAACCATGTCAAGTGATGTAACAATTAATTGTGGTCAATATGACAGGGTTATACTACGGCATTATTGATGCACTTTAATTTAGTTGCTATGCCATTTTTTTACTAACCTTACTGTGAAACACCTAATCAACAACTAAAGACAAATTATGTTATTTTTAAAATCCATAATTTTGAAACTTGGTATATAGTGATTATTCTTCACATTATACTAAGCATCACGATCTTGTGTAGAAATGCATGTTTGGGGTTAGCTTGAAAGGGGTAAATTGGGTCTTAGGTCATGCAGTCGCATTGTAGTTGCTCCAACATTAAAGTATGTTCGTCACTGACTTTCTACTGTATTAGGATTACAAGTATAAAGAGGACAAGTTTCGGAGCATGGCACAGGTGAATTTTGATGGTTTTAGGTACCATACTTTGGTTCAAGCTCTTCCTCAGTCTTGCCCATGTACTACAACTATATGTTGTCTACTAAAAAAGCACCAAAGAATTTATCACAATTGGTTTGTTAAATAAAAATATTTGTGTAACTATATGTGATGATTTTTAACATGGAGACATCCTTTTCATGACCTTAATTTGTCATTTAGATCATAGAAAGGTTTCATTATTGAAGAACACCTTAGCCAAATTAAACCAATGAATTCAATTTTGGTATTATTCGTGAAGCATTTGGATGCTTCTTTTCTAAATGATGTAGAGACAATAAAGGGTTTACATTTTTTAGGTCCAAATGAATCATTATTTGTTGATTTCAATGTAAAGTTTGGAATACATTTGGACCTTTAAGACAAAGACATATTGGTCTTTTAGACTACAAATTTTGTGTTCTAATTTATATAATACATGCATGCAAAAACATTGAATTATTTTAAAAACACCCTATAAGATTTGATACAAAATTTGTTGTAGACATAAATATCAAATGTACTTCAAATTCCTCACAAAAATATTTAATGTGCTTCTAGGTGCTCACGTTTTTGTCTTTAAGATTGAATCCAACTCATTCTTATATACTCTAGGAAAAGAAGAATCAATAGAAGATGATTTCAACATGAGTTTTCTTTAAACATTATACATTGTAAAGAAGATGTAGCTACGAGTACTAAAATATTTATATTATTTTATTGCAGAGCTTCTAGAAATTATGTTTTTAGCATTCATTTTAGTTGTCTAATACTTTAAAACCACTTTAATTCAACCTCAATTGATATTGTAAATTTTGTATGGACAAATGAAGATTTTCCATTATGTATTTTTCTAAGTACCTTGTGATATTCTTCATTCTTAAATACAACAACATAATTTAGTCAACTACTTCTGGATTGCAAGGGCAAACTTTTGAGCCAACACTACAATTTTGTTCAAAAAAACTTATGATATAACTAATACTACTGAGAAGGCTTTTATGACTAAATTACTGCTAAGATACAACTACAAAACAACTATTTTTTAGTCGTACATTCAGTTATGCAATTATATATACAACAACAAAACAACTATGCATGCATTTTGAGATCAACAAATGTGTGACAACTGGGGGACAACTCAATTTCCATGATAATACAACTGTTGGTCAACTACGGGACAACTACGTCACTATTCTTACAGCGTGGTGAACATTTAAATTAAACATTAAAAATGAATTCTACTCCTATGAAATGATGACACATGACACAACTAGACCGCTCTGACAATCATATGTTTGAGAAATTTAATGCAACATTGGAAACCGTACAAAAGATTTCTTGCCACAGAAGAAAAAGAAGGGCAGGTGGGGTTGAGGTAGTGAAAGTTTTGAAGGGCAGAGGATGATTTTCATGTGGATGGAAAGTTTGAAGTCGTAAAAATATGACTACATACAAATAACTGCGGCACGACTACGGGATGACTCATAGACAACTACGCATGTTTTACGACTGCAACACTGGTATTCAAGTTGTGCCATGTCACATACGACTTTATTGCAGTTGTGAAGTGACAGTCGTAAAAACATCAGATTCTACTAGTGGAATGCGCATGCCGAATTCCAGAGGGTTATGGATCGAGTATTCTTAGGCTTAGATTTCAAGAGATGCTACATTGATGACATCGTTGTCTTTAGCACAAATCGAAGGCAGAATAGGCTACACTTGATAAAAGTGTTTGCTAGATTGAGGCTCCCCGATTTGAAGTTGCACCCTCGTAAGTGCAAATTCTACTTCGTCCGCATTGAGTACTTAGGCCACATCATATATCCAAGTGGATTGGGTGTGGTAGCTAGCAAAATTGAAGTAGTGATGTCTATCCCTAGACTAAGGGATATTAGTAGGTTGCGTGCATTCTTGAGGTTGTGTAATTACTATAGAAAGTTTGTCAAGACTTTTAGTGCTATTGCCAAGCCATTGACCATGTTGACAAGGAATGATCAACCTTAGATATGGGGAGATGAGCAAGAGGCGACCTTTCAAGAGTTGAAGGACCGCTTGGCATCGGCACCAATACTTCGAAGGCCAATAGCAGGGAGGACATACCAGCTACATAAGACTGGAGCGTATTGGAAATTGGCGCAGTGTTGACGCAAATGGATGACGACGGGAAGGAGTTTGTCATTGCGTATGCCAGTGGGTCCAATGATAATGTGGAGGCCCAATATAGCTCGTATCAAAGTGAATGTTTGGCTGCGATATGGGCAATTGCTCATTTTTTATGTTACCTCTATGGTAACGAGTTCTTGTTAGTCATGGATCATCAACCTTTAAAGTAGTTCATGAAGTCTGACAAAATAATAGCCAAGCTAGCGCAGTGGGCTTTGATGTTGATGAAATACGACTTCAAGGTGGTGCACAGAGCGGGATTGGTGAATATGGATGTCGACGGCCTTAGCTGCAATCTAATTCCAAACCAAGCGGATGCTACGGGCGCTAGGTGGCACGGGGAGGATGAGGTTGATCCGTTGCCACGTTGGCATTGTTCGGCCTTTTTAAGTATATTGGCAATGCGTGGAGATAACATCGGATCAACTATTGTGGCCATAGTAGATGAGGATGGGGGTGAAGAATCTGGGGCGCCAAAGACATCTTTGAAGACACAAACGTGATGCACTTTCTGAAGAATGGAGAAGTGGTGCCCATGTGGTCCGCTAAGGAGAGAGATTGGGTCTCACAACAAGCCAAATGATTCGTGTGGGAGAGGACTTACCTATTGAGGGTATGGCCGGATGACACGCGGAATGTTGTGCCGACTCCATTGGAGAGAGTGAAGCTTATTAAGGACACGCATGAAGACCTTGGGCACTTCGGACTGCGGAGGACTAATAGCTTGTTCCAGCTTCACGATTGGTGGCGAGGAATGCAAACTCAAGTTCAAGCTTTGGTAGTCCGGTGTATGGTTTGTGATTGGGTGCGAGCATCTTTTAACGCTCCAATGCCACAAATACAATTGTTGCCTATTATTGGCTTGGGCTGTAGGTGGAGCTTAGATTTTGCTGATCCATTGCCAATGACACCTTGACACAATAAGTATGTGTTGGTGATGATCGAGCACTTCTCGAAATGGATAGAGTTGGTGGCGTTGCCTGACAAGCTTAGTGAGGGGGCCGCTTACTCTTTTCTTGATCGTGTTTTGAGTTGCTTTGGAGCTCCGGCAGAAGTTCTCACAGACCAGGGATAGAAATTCTTGGATGAAGTTCAAACGTTGAGTGAGCAAGCAATGATTGATCACCACATTACCTGATGCGGATGGATTGTCGGAGCGCATGGGGCAATCCATCGAGAGGGGGCTTTGGAAGTATAGTTTGAAGAAGCAACATCATCAAGATTGGGACTTGCAATTACCGTGGATAGCCATGGGCTACCGGTTTAGCAAGCAAGCACCTTTGGCGTCATTTTCTCCTTAATTCTTGTTGTTTGAAAGGCAACTGGTGTTACCGAAAGCCATTCAAGCAAATGCTGACACCGTGTTGGCTGACTTGGATAATCCAACTACGTGGGCTCAAGTGTGTGAGCAACGTGTGGATTTGTTCAAACGGGTGATGCTTATGGTATTGGAGAATCTCTCCATTGCTCAACATCGGGATACGTTGCGTTATGCTACAATACGGGGAGGAGGCTACCGACCGCAAGTGCAACGGTTCACTCTTGGAGACTAAGTGTATTTGCAGCAAGCAGCGCCCACCACTTTGGATGTGACAGTGGGACGGGTCATCTTACGAGTTCGTGAGGTCAAGAATTTATGCGTGTTACTGTTGGAGGGACGTGATGGTAAAATATGGAAGGATCACACGTGCAATTGCGCTCCTTGCCATTTACCACACATTGATGGCACGGTAAACCCTGGTATTTCTTACATCTCTACTGGATTGCAATTTCAATTGTGTAGTAGTGCCAAACGGGCAACCACGATGGTGATTTGTGACTTGTGTTCTACGAGGTGGCATCTAGAATGTCTAACCTCACCTCTTCTAGAGGTTCCAGTGGATCAATGGTCGTATCCAAATTGTTTAGCACATTGAGAGTCTACGTAGACAAGGTCTAGCCATTAAAAGTGTTGGAGGCGATTAATGATGGGGCTCTCATTGCACCCGGCCTATCCTTTGTCTACATGGTCTATTAGTGTCTTTTCTATAGGTCGCCATGATTTTTCCGGACTTGAGAGGTTTCCATGATCGGTTGTTCTTCCAATTTACATTAATTGTGTGGTTCGCCGATGTGAAAGGGACTTCAGCACGTGCGAAGGGGGCGAGTAAAAGGGTCCTTGTAGACCAATTACTAAATGTTGTGGTCTGGGTATTTATTTCTTTTTCCCTAGCCTAGGTTGCTGAAGGTTGATAGTTTCTTTTGTGAACTATTGTTTTCGTTGTTTATGGAGGCAACGGTAATAATATAGTCACCATTGCTCCAGGTTTACCTCTAATTGTGCACTCTCACCTGTTGGCACGGAGTTATCTCTGCACGATGTGTTTGTGCACGACATATGCATTAGGTATTAATTATGGATAAAATTCCTATGCATGAATGCATTACATATTTATTCTTCATAGAATAAATTAGGGAAATACCCTAGTTATTAAGGATGCGTGTGTGACCTTGTGTGTGTGTTGAAGCATTAATCATAAGTGTGAGGCTTAATTGAGTTGATGCAATATTAAGTGACTTAATGCATAAGGAGTGTAGTGCAAAAGTACTTAATAGGATCTCAAGTGTGAGTGAGCATAACTTGAGAATCTTAAGAATTATAGTAGAGTTCTTATTCATATTAATGCAATTTATGCAATAAACATCAAGAGTGGCATACCTTGATGCATGGCAAAGAGTGTCATATGCATACATATAATTAGCATTAAGTCTAGCCTTAACAGAAGGGATTATTTAAGGTAGGCTAATTTGTGAGCATTTAAAGAAACTATCATAAGAGAGTGAGTAAGGTACAAATACTTAAAGAAGACTTAAGCATGAGCATAGAAACTTAAGAACCTTTCGTCCAAGATTGGATAACTCAAGTTTATGAAGATTAAGAACTTAAGCACCAGGAAGACCCTTAAGTTTAAGCGTTGTGCCGAAAGGTGTGCGTAGGCGAGAGCGTGGAACATCATTTGCAATACGAAATATTCACTCCTTGTTTTGGTAGTCTTAAGACGGAAACTTAGAAGAAGTTAATGCTGATTTGGTTTAATTTGTGCGTATTAAAGAATTCAGCATAAGTGTGTGAGACTTGTGAGTATTGATGCGGGCTTAAAGAATTAGATACCTTAGAGAGTGTAACCAGTAAGTCCTTCAGCGCTTTACAAATAGAAGCATGTACACTCAATAAAACATAAGATAAAGTGCGTGTCTTAAATGGTCAGTCCTAAATAAGAGTGTGAGTACTTAAGAACCTTAAAACCAGAGGTTGTGTCGTTAAGAATATGGAGTCTACCATGAGTGAATATGTTACAGTTTGTAGAGTCAATATTCCTCCGGAGTGCACTCAATCATCACTTAATACTTCCAAAGTATACCACTCTGGTTTTGTTCCTACAGAGATCTATTGATCTTTTCAGAATATCCAATATCAACTAAACTATCAATTACTTAGGCTAGCTATTCTCTTTACTTTAAGATCTGGATTCTTCTGGGTTCCGAAATTCCTCCATAGCTTTCCGGAACTAGAGTCCGGAAGGTATACCGCAGTTTTATGTATTTAGTTTCTAGACAACCAGAGGGAGGTTTGTTTTAGCTTTGTTCCTCCTCAAAGAAGCTTCAGGAAGGTTTAAACGAGTGACCGGAAGGCCAGTGATCCTATTTTGTGTAAGTGGCCGGATTCCCCACTGCCTTGTGACTTTAAGTGGCTAGACACCTACTGCCCTGGAATTTAGAGTGATCGGACACCCACTCTCCCTACTCTGCTAACCGGTGATTGATTGTTGCTACTAGACCTATACTCTCACAACATCCGGATGGCCTTCCGGACGCGGTCACGCATAGACTAGTCCGGACTACAACGACGTCCCGGTCGCACTGTTGTAATTCTCCGGAGAAAGTGGCATAGTTTACTGGAGAGGACTCCTAGACTTACAGAACAGGCGTTTTCCTATCGTGGGTGTAAACTCCAGGTTTTGACCGGAATCCGGGTTCACACGGATTCTTTCGTGCCCTAGAGACTACCAGGAACACCTCTACAATACATCTCCTCCCTTCCTGGCTTCTTCCGGATCCTGGAGGTTACCAGAAACACCTCTGCAATATACCTCCAACTCTTCCGGACGTTCTCCCAATGTAGATCCCAACCGGCTCACTCCCAAGTAAGATCAAGTACCACTTCCTTCAAAAGAACTACCACAACAAGTACTACAACAATGGATCATGTACCTCACAAAGATAATAATTCTCGTCACAAGAACTAGGTAGCAATTTTAGTTATAGCTCCAAAATATATTCAACCTAAGGAAAACAAGACAATGAGTTTCTAACACTCATCTACTAAGTACTAACTAAGTTTACTAATCTTAACCTTATCCTATCCACAAGAAATCCGGAGGATCTCATCCCTAAAAGTCAGGGGCTTATCCCAAACAATCCGAAAAAATAAATCTCAAATCCGAAATTCCAGGGTCCCGATTCCGGCCATATTGGAAAAGTTCTAAAGCCCGGAAATCTACAAAATGCCTTAGAGCGTGGGTTAAGTAGTCGGGTGCAACTCTGAGCCCCATCGTTAATCGCTACCTAACTTCGATCACCAAGCAACTCCTAATTCTAAATCTAAATCTATCCACGGGGGTGATCCAACGCTCTTGAATCTTGGACTGGTATGCCTCGTTGAAGCCTCTGCTTTGGTCTTGCCGGTCTTCCTTCGCTAGGGCGTCGTAGCTGCCGTCGTCTTCGGTGATCCGGCTCCGGAAGGTGGTACCGGTGGTACGGCCGGCGGAGTTGGTTCGGTGGTGGTATCTACCACGATAGCCTCCGAAGCTTGAGAAAAGCCCTCGAACTGGGGTCCGGGACTGGAAGGGTCCGTCGCCAACGCGGAGCAAGCGGGGGTGTCAACTTCCGGCGGCTTGATGAAAGAGGAGTAGGTGCAAGCTGGATGGAAGAGGGTGTTTTTTCCGAACTTACCTCCGGAAGTAAATCTGTCTAGTGCTTGTCTATACCTGCGTTTGGATTACCGGAGGGACTGCAGCTCATGGGTGCAACGGTCTCCGGTTGGGTCATGATCACCTTCTGCTTTCCAAAAGGCTTCGGATGCACTCTCGATGGTCCGGCTTCATCTGGAGCGGTCCAGACTCGGACTGAAAGGCCTCGGTCCTCCGGTGCTTGGGTAATCCGGGTCTCCGATCCTTCCGTAGTCATGTTGGCCACCAGGTCTTGCATCCGGCTCCACGTCTTCTCCATCTTCCTGCCGTGGTCGTGGAGAAATCTGATGATGTAGACCCTGTTCATCTTGTCCTCCTTCTCCCGCTGATCTGTGAAGAGGAGACTTCGGTTGACAGTGTCAACCAGAAACGTAAGAGCTGATCTTACATCTGTCAAGGCGTGGGCGGAGGCGTTCGCTCGATCTTCGGCTTCCTTCCTCTTCTCCTTGGATTTCGCTAGCGTCGTAAAGGTCTCGTTGAGCTTTGCAGCGAACAGGTCGCGACATCGGATGATGGCTGCGTTCTGATCTTCCAATGCCCGAGGTCGAAGTGTGTTCTTCCGAAGCTCCGCGATTGCTGTCGGTATGTCCACCATCCTCTCCACCTCCAGTTCATTCCGAATACCTTGAAGAATCTGCACATGTCTTGCCTTGGATTGGCATACGATGGCCGCACACCATCCCACATGTTGGATGAACTCCAGCAGGTCAAGTGTGTTTACTCCTACGAGTGTCTGGTGTAGGGGAACTGATTCTGGTGCTGGAACTTTGACAATCTCCATACCTTTGTCGTCGGATGCAGGTTCCGGACTGCCGTAGGTCTGCATGCTCCGCAACTCCTCATATGCGTCTTGCTTGTCCGGCGTAAGAACGCCGTGTTGAGTATAGAGATGGGTGAGGTAAGAGAGAAGGGGTTTCTAGCTCTCTTCATCTTGTGGAGTCCTTTCACCATCCGGGTGATCATCTTGCTCATAAAGGAGGCCCAATCTACTCTCAACTTACCTCTCATCGACACTAGAATGGTGGTGGCCCATATAGACACTACCCGTTTTGGTTTCTCCGGGTGGAAAATGGGGTTTAAGAACTTTACCACAATCTGCGCGTCTTGGTGTCGCAGGTGATCGGTGCTGAAGCCTTCCTTCGGGTCGGCTTGCTTCGTGAACTCGTCAACTAGGATCTCGTCATTTTACTCCGCCGTCTTCACGTTTCTGTTGGCAAAGGAGTAGGTGCGTTGCCATTCCGGTACACCCCAGGTATTCGGGGTGAGCTTGGATAGTGCCGTCGTATTGATTGTCCAACGCTTTGAGCAGCTCCACCACCAACTTTGCTTCCTTCACGCCCTACGCAACGTCGAGTAGTCCGCGGCATCCCATGTTCCTGAGGTAATGCTCGAGGACGGCCAACTCTTCCGGGTTTGTCGGTATGATTATAATCACTCGTTGCACCGACGGCAGCGTTGTCGTACCCCCCGTTGCCCGAGCAGTCCCTTCCTCCGCCATGTCTCTACTAATACCTCACAACCTCTCCAGTCACACTTGCACGCACCAACCTCACCAAGACCCTCTCTTTCGGAAACACTTTCGGACTAACCGAATCAAGAAGGTAAGAAGCAAGGAGGAAGAGAAAGAGAGCGAGCAAAGAAATTTGAGATGACAAAAATAGCTTCCTACTCTTATACTCTCATCGATGTACGGATGGCCGTTGCAGTCATGATGGCATTTCTGTTTTCCGGATTATCTTCGGTTCCGGATACTTCTGGCTCCGGATACTTCCGGTTTCGGACACTTCCGGAATGCTTCGGTGGTGACGGTTTTTGCCGGATCTGGTTGTATCTGGACCCTTTTAATTTAGCATTCCGCTAGCGCTTTTAAAGAACTTGTCCGTCCCCTATTTATCTTCTTTTCTAAGTCTTCTTCACTACGGTATTAATCTATCTTTCTAACCTTTTAGTATTAATTTTTTTTGTTTATGCCGAGTTTTTAGGTTAACTTCCGGAACCTTGTGGGAATGGATTCCCACAAAATACTTAAATAATAGTCATATATCTTAAAGACTAAGTGTTAACGCTTAAAGAGAACAAATGTAACTGTAGGATACCACCCGTCTTAAAGGGTTAAGCATGGATGAGTGAACTTAAGTTGGAATCTAAGAGGTGAACTCATTAAGACTTAACTTAACTTTTGTGTGTGATTTTTGAGACTAACCCTGGTATTAAATACGTGATCACGTAGACCGAGTGGACGGACGTGAGAAGTGGATCCAATTGCATGAGGTAAGATTTTGAATTATTTAAGGGCTTAATTTAGGAACCAATGCCATGAGATTTAATGGAATCTTCCATTAGCCCAATGTGACATATAATTAGAAGTTAGTGGCACAAGCACAATCTTAAAAGGGCTAATGTTCTTTCTTAAGGCACGAGAGATCCTTTGAGGTTATACTTTGTGGGTGGAACCCTTAAGCGTGATGCTAACAACCCTATTTTCCTAAAAGATAGATAAATAACCTTACGAACCAACCGAGAGAATAGCTTTAACTACACAATTAAACTCCAATTATTTAAAACTAGGCGTATGATCATCCCCGTAACGAATCCTATGAAGTGTGGGTATACTTGGGTGTTTTGTTGAAGTGGTAAAAAAATCACGTTACAGGGATCAAGTAATCTCATCTATTGTAAGGGTAGAAACCCCGGAATACTCTGGACTCAGGCTTAACTGAGATTTCTCCAAGTGTACCAAGAGGGAGGATATCACTCCTTCCCACGAATCCAAACACTTCCCACCTAAGGAAGGCTATCATAAATGGCCGTGGGATTCCTAGATCCCATCCGGTAAGCAACACTTACTGGTCTTATTGTTCAAGGGTTTGGAGTAGATCTCGGATCTTATTCCACCTATCTTACTTGGATATCCTACATCCTCCGGAAGCTTGTACTCACATTCAATCACATAACAATCAACATTCAATCACATAACAATCAACAATAAAAGTAAATAGCTGAAGAAATCAGTCAAGTGGTAGTTTCCGGGTTCGCAATGGAGCCCCATCCACATCAGTACTCTCACCCTAGTGTTTGAATCTAGCAATTATAACAACATGGCATCAACCAGCAGGATAAATTAACAATACACATAATATTTAACAAAGGCTCAACGGGAAGCCCCATCCGGAGGAGAGGATTTATCTCCTGGTAGATCTAGGGAAGGATTAACTAGAATATTGAGTTTAAGAACTCAACCACCTTCCTCAAAGTATTCTCCTTTCGCAATTCCGTCCCACTTGTTTGGATCAATCTTGAAAAGCATCTGTGTTATTGGTGGTGTCATGTTGGCCGGGATGGACTTACTCTGGAATGTGCCTTGTATTTACACCAATCACTTATCAAATTCCGGTCCCGCCCGGAAAACACACAAGTATACCGGGCAACCGGTGTACTTCCTCCGGACCACTTTACTAGACTAATGTGGATGTAAGTATCGCACGTATCTAGTAACACAAATAACAAAACAACATCACAATTGACCACTTAGAAGAGGTGACTTGGGAAATAAGAAGTTGGAAAGAGGTTATCCTTTTACCGGGAAGACCGCGAAAAAGGTATAAAAATTAGACAAGACCTTGAGATGAGGAGAGAGTCAAGAAAACATCAAAAAAAATATTTGCCACAAGGCCGGGACAATGGAAAGCAACAATTTGACACTAAGATAGACTTGCAAGTGCAAGAAACCAAGATCTAGGACATACAAGGTCTAGATAGAGTCTACCGGTAGACTTTTCTCTATATCAGAGAGGAAGTAACCGGAGGTCATTCCGGTAGAAAAAGAGAGAAATGACTTAACCTACAAGAAAGTTTGTACAAACAAGAAGAACCCAATATTTGGCAAGAATCACTTGTTCCACAACTTCTTGCCACCTCCTTGTTGCACCCGCAACCTCCTTCAAATCGTGGTCTTGTCTCTTGAATCTTCTCACCGGTTGTGAACCTCTTTGCACCACCTCCACGCTTAGGAATCTCCACCATTGTTGTCAAAAAGCCTCCTCTACCACCAAAGCCTAGGTTTGACGCTTCAAACCATAGGTGCCACCAACTCCTTCAAAACTCTAGCTTCCGTGCACCTCCTTCACCACATTCAAGACCCTTGAAATCTCCTTGAAAAGCCTCAAAAAGCCTCCTCCAACACCCTTTTTTTTCTTGAAATCACCACCTTCTTTTACCACCTTCTTCTTCACCTTCTTCTTCACCTCCTTGTTGCTCAAAATCCCAACTTCTTCAACTTAAACCCCAACTTGTAAATCTAAAAAAAGAAAGGGGGGGGGATTAGATAGGGAGAGATAAGAGAGGAGCTTGGGAGAAGAGAGGTCGGGAGAAGAGAGGTTGGGAAAAAGGCTAGAATGTTGGAGGGGAAGAGACTAGATCAGAGTTGGAGCGAGGGCCTGGCCGGTGGCCTGCCGGCACATGCCCAGTCTAGGCTGAAGCTCGGAGCTGGTGCTGCTACTCGGGTACCTCGAGTACCCGACCCATACCCGGGTCTGTCTTTTTTTTAATAATAAATAATTTATTAATTCAATTTTATTTTTTATTTTTTTTTCTTCATATAAAATGAAGTGCCCATAAATGGAGACTTAAACTTCCACAACAACAATCATAAAAACCTAAACAACTACTACTAACACTACTAGGTATACTATCTAGTTAATAAAGACTTTGACTAGTTTAGTCTTAAGTGATGATTTGGACTTTTGTTCCGGAGATCATTACTAGGCGTTTTTTCTAGGTCTTTTTGGGCACATCTTTGGTAGTTTAAAGGCTCGGTTTTATCACCACTTTGACACTTATTAACTAGACAAGCATTCACCGGCTTTCACCAAATATGATACAACCTATTTCTACGTAATACTAACTACTTTTCCGGGTATCTAAGACCAAAAATCACAATTAAACTAATTTTTTTGGTAGGAGCAACCAAGTAGAAGTTTCAGACTCCCACACCGGTCTAAAGAAAAGTCTCTCGGTAGACTCTACTTAGACCTCATACATCCTAGATCCCAAATTCTTCTCCTTCAGTGTCTACCTTTTTGTCCCATCATTTGTTTTCTGTTATCCGGCCCCGTGGCAAGTCTTCTTTTATGATTTCCATATTCTTCTCTCTTTTCTAGGTCTGGCATAAATGATCCATCTTTTTCTTAGTCTCCCCAGTCACCCGGGAAATCTCCTTAAAAAATTCTTGTTCTTCTAAGTCATCTCTTTTTGCTTGAAGTGGTCAATTGTCATGATTGTTTTGTCAGTTGTGTTACTAGATACGTGAGATGTCTGCATCTACATTAATCTAGTAAAGTGTTCTGGAGAAAGTACACCGGTTGTTCGGTATGCTTCTATTTTCCGGGCCGAACCGGAAGTTATAATAGTTTGATAGGGCGATTGGTCGAAGAACGGGCACATCACGGAGCTAGACTATACCGGACAACATGGCTCTACTGATAACACTAATGCTTTCAATGATTGATCCAAATATGTGGGAGGGGACTGAGAAAGGTAAACAACTGGAGGATAACCTCATCCAAATGGGTTGCAGGGGATTATATGAGAAGCCTTGGGTGTTCCAGAAGGGACGTGCAGTTGTAGAGTTGCTACCTCTCGAGACACCCCTCGGAGTCTACCGGGCTAATCCCCGGACATAGACTTCAGAAGTATGGCGTGAGTGTATTACTTTCACCAAAATGAGAGATGGACATCCGGAGTCAACCGGGAGTTGCTGGATCAATTCACAAACAACCGGTTGAGGAGGGTGGTTGAGTTCTTAAACCCAATCTTCCACCCCATCTGACGTAAAAGAGTCACAGCATGGCTGGCCACCATCAACATATAGGCATTTTTTGAGAATTTCTTCTCGGACTGGGGGTTTTGGTTAGAAGAAACAATCTTGCATCAGCTCCAGGCAATTCAACAAGGTGGACGTTCCAAGACCTTCTTGACCTTCATGCATTTGTATGAGTATTATAAGTATCTGGAATCAGAAGAAAAGAGAATTTGGAGATAAGGGATGGCTCCTTAGGACCCTAGTTCTCGGGCCTTTGTCCAATATATTGAGCTACGGTTGGCGTTTCTGGCAATCCCACGAGAGGCTTCATTATCTCAAGCACTCCCAAACAAGGGTAGGTCATCCCGGTTTCACTGGGAAAAACCACCACCACCACCTCGGCCATCCAAGAATATCACAATGGTGGAGAACATAGCTAAGTTCTCCCAGGATGTGATCCGGGATATCCAGCAGATGGACATGGAGCTTCTAGAGGCAAGGTGTCTTCAGTGGGCTTTCCAGAAGGTGTTTGGAGTAGAAAACACCAGAGGCATTTTGGCTGCAACCGAGGAAGACCGGAAACAATTGACCGAGGTAAAGAAGGAATCTCGGACATCCTAGAAGGAGCATCTTCATATGAAGATCAAGGCACAAGAGACCATGGTGGCACTAGACAAGTTACTTACTGGACAGAGGAGTGCCACCATATCAAGGCAAGACCGGAGCCTAACCTGGAAGAAGAGAAGGTTTCTCTGTACCTGTTCTTTGTACCTGTAAGAAGGTGTTGTTCTACTTACTCAATATCCAATGAGTAGAGCGGATTTTTCATCTTCCAAGGATTGGAGTGTGAAAGTCTATAAGAGGCAACAAGGCCCTCTGATTAAACCTCCCAAGAAAGAACCAACTGATCATTCTTTCTTACAAACGGATTCTTTGGTTGAGTCTCCAGTAGCTATGCTTGTTGATCCGGCGGAGACTTCTCATGTATTAGTGGATACTCCCAACATACCGGTGGATAATCATAATCCACCAGCAGGGTTGTTCGGCCATCCGTCCGTCTGGTAGTGTCTGTCCGTCCGGATGTCCGTCCAATAGAGGCAGCTGTCCGTCAGATAAGGGTCAACCCTAGTTTGACCATGACTCGAGGTAAATCAATTTACCCACTGC